>JABASH010000175.1:0-53483 GCA_019776445.1 Tomocerus maximus | reverse complement strand
AATCACCGGTATTACCGGTAATTTTTTACCAAAAATTCTGATTACCGGTAACGGTAAATTACCGGTATTTGGATGCTCTAGTGACAACATCTTTCTCCCGTAAACTAACAATAAGTAGCCAAGCCAGAGAGCTACCTTGCTCCTATATACATATATTACAGTATAGTTGGATAATATATACTTTAATATTATGTAGTGGAATAAGGATATCGTGTCAGGGGGAGTATATTAGAGAACGAGGAGCGTTAATAGGAGATAGTGACATGATGCCGTGATAGGCATGCAATGTCGGCGGCGGATGGTAAAGTTAGTAAAGCAGCTAGCTGTATTATAATAAGACTGAAAATTCCTCCTCTGAATGTTAACTAGGAAGACGGGGATGGGAGATGACAATCCCGTGGAGTTGGTAATCCTGTACAGAGCTCTTGCCACCTTCGTCGCTTCATCATTCCCTCCATCCACACTTCCTTCAGATATATCAGCCTCCCCACGAATTATTACTTTCAGAGATTACCTAAGCAGTCTCACTTTAATTTCCTTTCCCTATCCCCATTCTTATCTTTCTTAATACTCATAATAACTAATAACTAATAAAAATCACATATTTCCCTTTCTTACACTTTTCCCTCTATTTATTATTCTACGGGACTCTATCTATACCCAGCACATATTTCTCCAATTTACACTTGCTTACTTATTAGTACCCTCTATTCTATATTGCAGCTTCTGAGGTATTTCTATTTCCTACCCACTACCATCTGCATCTGTCGACTTGACTTACAAATGCAATTTATCTCACAACTATTTGCAATTTAATACTATCTCTCTAATTAAATTCTCTGTTTCTCAACACATTATCGCATATTATGCCATAATGTTATGTATATAAATAACTATAGGTAGGCATCTTAGTGTCTATAATCCCATGACATCCTTTACCGGCTTTTTTAATCAAAATGACTGTAGGCTCCTACCATCTACTAAATAACCTTAAGAACACCATGGAATAATTACAAGTATTACTCTGATATTTTGTAACGATAATACTGACGGACTTGTAGTTTCCAAAAGTCTTATTTTACATAATAAATATCATCAAATCTACAACTCTATGATTTTAAATGAAGTTACCAACTTGAGAGTAATTCATTTAGATTTATTTATTCCTTTGACTTTTTCATAAACTAATCAAATCCCAACTTACATCAGTAATGTATAATACGAGTATTTAAATGATTTAAAATGATCTTTTATTAATTAAATGAAAATGGACTAACCCTTTTCCTTGACGAAAGAACACGGATGGTCAAAGAGGTAATCACGGAATGTGTTGCAGGCTGGATCCGAGCTTGGCTCACGACATAAGCAGGTCGGAGCAAAGTATGGAAAGGCTTGTAAGGTTCTCAGAGCAGCTTGACATTTCTTGACTGTTACTGTCGAGCAAGCAACTGAAACAAGAAAACGGTCCATTATAATAACTACATATTGTTTTAATTTATTTCCTAAGTTAATCCTAGTTAAACTGAAATTGTATCTGTACACTTAAATACACAGCTACTCTTTTTTACTCCGAATGATTTCATGAACACGGAGTGTAAAAGGTACTGTCATTGACTTCCGGAAGAAAACTGAGTTTCTTCCAGAAACACTGGGAGACTGCCTCAGGGTGTCACACAGTTACAAGAACTAGCCTATTTGCAGTATTAATTTGGTTGTACCTACAATTAAGTAAGTGCCACTGATATCAATTTAGTTGATTGGTAGTTGTGGTGAGTGGCGCTGACAAAAGTTAAGAGAAAGATTAAAATTAATCCTAATGTAATTTAATAACAGTAAACAATGCAGGACTTTAGTGACTATGTAATTTGTATGAGTGCTACATGGTTACATGTGTAGTTTTGAGTTCTCTTTGAAAAGTTTAAGAACA
Organism: Tomocerus maximus; assembly: GCA_019776445.1. NCBI lineage: Eukaryota > Metazoa > Arthropoda > Collembola > Entomobryomorpha > Tomoceridae > Tomocerus > Tomocerus maximus. Next base: position 51,556 of record JABASH010000175.1, on the reverse strand, counting down.
AGCTATAGAATACAAAGAATGGGATAGCACAAGGCTGCAATTAGACTCGGAAAAACAAAGTCCATTTAAATGCTAACTACTGCTTAAATGAATAAAAAGGGAAATGTAGGTTAGTGTGTACAATCATGTTCTAATACCCTAAGTACTTGTAAAAATGCGAGTAACAATATCAAAGCAAAAAATGCGTAGATAAGTAAATAGTCGTTACTTAGAGGAGTGGGCAACTAATTGTAAGTACATAACCGCATGTATATAGGATAGTGGTTGTGCTAGCCGGGGAGATGGTAGCAGAAGATGGAATAAGAAGTGAAAGTACGCCCAGAAGACAAAATAATGAGATGAAGCTGGAAAGAAACACAAGTAGACGGCAACAAACGACAGGCAATTAAGTAAATTCAGAACAGCTCAAGTTGAGCCTTGTCTAACCGCCGAGCCTGCTTCCTGATTACACAAGTTTATTCTTCGACTCGCTGGATGTAAGGAGCATAGTGGAAATTGGGCCTTCATTTCGGTCGGAACTTTTTCTGTGTCCTCACAATCCTCCTACTAAATGGAGTAAAACTGAGTCTTTGTTTAAAACTTATTGTTAGTCCATTAAAGAGCAAAGCAAAGGCTGAACATCCCAACTGAAAACATTTACAAGCAGATAAACATTCTATTGCACTATCGATTTCCCTAGAACACTTTTCGTTAACTACTTAACTTGTTTACCTATCAATTTGTAACTAATTATACTGGCAACAGTCATGAAACCCTTTTCTAATCATGTAATGGCACCACTGATTGTGAGAAATCGTCAAAATAAATTACCAGTACACTATGGCACTGGCGCCAGAACACTATCACCCTTTTCTGACCCATATAGATTCAACCTATCAATATATTGAATTATCCGCGGTTCAATAACCTTCTAAATTTTTTCCTTCAAAATGGATTTACATACTCAAGTCAAAATAAAATAAATCTGGAAGGGAACGATGATAATTGACAAAAATAATAACTTCTTTTAAACCAATTTCATAGGTACTAACGAATTGCATGGTCAGTGAATTGCATGGTACTAAATGGTTGAAGTTAATCATTGTACCCAATACAAGTTACCTGAGTATTACATGTAGGCATTTATTCTAAAAATTGTTATGCTTAAGTGTACTCATAATAACAGTAATTGATCTCATTCAGGTGAAAATAAGACTAAATTATTGGACTGCATTTTGCTAGGTACTTTTAAATGACTATAAATTGCAAGCATACCATAATTGATCTGCATAACGTTTCTCTGGAATTTAGAACACAGTTCGATTAAAAGGAGTCAACATTACATGACTAGCTCCTGCTGTTTGGTGGATATCTCCATTATTATGCAAACTTTCCACAACGTCATAACATACGGCTCAATATTGTGTTTCCCGAGGTTTGTCATGGTTTACTGCTATAAATAAACATTCCGAAGAGATGTCTTGGTTATATGGATATAAAATATGGTTAGTACATTAAAGACTTTGGGAATGACAGCTAGTAGGTTAGTAATAAATGTAGCTACGTTAGCTGTGTTTGTAGTGCAGTGTTCTGTAGTTGTAGATCGAGATGTTGTTCTTGCGTATGTGTGTAACGTGTAATGTAACGTCTATATGGAAAGTGAATGACGTGGCGTGGTATGCCATGACATTAAATGCACTGAAAGAGACAAATGCCATTTTCGTTATATGTGACAGCTGTGGGGATGTTGATGTCGAGTTACTCGTCTCCAGAATATCTCCATAGTGTATTGCTTGGTCATCAAGAACCCATTAATAGAGATATACATCAAATGAAGGATGATGGAAATTGAGCACTGCTCAACAGACTTTCTCCACTGCACTTTACACGTTTAGCTTACATCAATCCTGCTATAACATCACTAAGTTAAACTGAGAGTAGCAAATCATGTTGACTCCGTTTACAATTTATGCACATACATTTATGCATACTTGAGCCAGATCAATCTGAACATAAAAGCACAAATACATTTAGTACTCGTATACATTCTAAGTATGCATACGCACTGATGGACCTTATACACTCACATACATAGACAGGTTGTTTCCCATACTCTATGGGTACAAATTATTTGCTAATATTCAATCAAAAGACAAACACGTGCTGAAAAATGGGCTTACGGAGATAATCTGAAGTAGGTACTACTAAAATCTTTACAGAAAAATAATTGTAGAGTAGAATTTCTCAAATTTTTATAGTTGATACAGACTTAGAACAATTAATATGGAGGCTATCCTACAGTTTTTATTACATGTTGCAATTTGAATTTATGTACTGGTATTATTACTATTAAGGCAATTAAAATACTTACATAATTGCACACAAATGAGATTTATTTCCCAACACAGAAGTTAAGGAGTTATTTTTATTGCTTAATATCTTTCATCCTTAACATTGGGTATTAAATAATACAAAGATTTCCGTGCAACAGCAGTACCTGCATTTATAAAGTAGATATACCTACTTAGTGATTAAATGCATGGGAATCCGTACTGCATCATTGCATACTGCATTTGTTTCCGTACAGCGTTTTGTAGTTTCAATTCTGTACTGTGTAAACCATATCCAATGCCATGCCGACAACCTAATTGTTAGATACTATATGTATATAGTTACATAGATTGCGCTACTCGTGTACCATGTACAAAAATTTAAATCTGCATAATGCGAAAGTCTGGGAACTAGATACACAGACACAGGGATTTGAGAGAATACTAGAGACAGTGAGAACAGAAAGAGAAATATACGTGAAGCAGAATGGAACAGATTTTCTTTTGCTTAAATTAAATATTGTCGAGCACAATCTGCATCGCAGTGATATATGATAGTTTCAGACGATAAAGAAGTCACTCCCTGGAGTTCCCCAAGAATATTCTCCCCATTCTACAAATTCCCAATATTCGTGACTTTCCTACTCCCAAATTTTCCTACCACCGCTACACAAAAACAAATATTATAGAAACGCTATTGCAATGCAGCATTTCGAGTTTAAGATTCAAATATCTTCTGCGTACATTTTATCAGATTCCATCACCTATAACTCCTGTGCGTTATTTATTTGAAAGAAAATTTGGAAACATTAGAATAAAATGAAAATACAACGTTAAATAAAACCAGGGCACCCAAACAACAATGCATTTTTAATTAGTGGATCCATTCACACTAAATATTTTGTTTTAATTTGTAAATATTTACTCCGTCGTAGTATATCATGACTAGACTTAAACTCTGATGATCACAATATTGCAAAATTAGAATTAATTTTCATTATATTCATATTGCTAAAAGGTGCATAAATTAAGTAGATACCTAGCTCTACATTTTCTGTGGTAGTCCATATCATTCATACTATTTATATTATGGTATACTTACTCAGTTTAGTTAACATGGTCTAGTCATTACATTATCTAAAGCATAACTTCATGTTAAAATCTAGAAACTGGTTCAGAGCTTGTAACGGGGCTCTATGGAGCTTTTCATTTCTGAAATACAAATACCTATCGTATTATGTATCAAGTTTCTATGTTCTGTAGTGTACACGGTGCGCGATGATAGGTAAATTATTATCCGGTATTGAGTAAATTTTCAATTTTAACTATGCTAATAAAATCTATAACTAAATCTACTTTCATTCTTTTTCGCTGTGAAATATTTGTAATGACAATTGATTTCATAAACTGCTATTTGTAGTATTACCACTTTTACGATTAGCAGTCTTTCAATTTGGGGAATTTGACTGATTTGGTAAACGTAATTTTTAATTGGAACTATTAAAATTGAGAAGAAATAAAGAGGATAGAATGATTACGTGCCACTGTGTATAAAAGTTTGGTAATACTGTAATGCATAGCCATAGTATAATAGGCGAAGGACATAATGTAGAACAGTTAAGAACATTAGAGAGAGAGTAGAGAGTGTAGTGGGCCTAATTTGTTTTTGTAAAGTATAAGAGTAAAGGAATCTCATCCTCATAGTCACGAATCTTATTATCTGTGTGCCTTATTTTTATAGGTGAGCCCTAAGAAAAGTTTTGCAAGCTTAGCTTTCATCTTAGAGAAGTATCTATCTTCCCTGTACCACTACAGATTATTATAGGATCTTTTTTGGTATGTTTTTCCACTGCTGATGGTTTCTTGAGTTTGAAATAGAAGAGTGTGGTATCGTCTGGGAAGGAATGGCACTTGCACATCAAGTTGCATAACAGACACTATGGACACATATATTGTCCTCTCCACTGCATAGAGTAGGTAATTCTTTCAGTGGCTCTGACTTACATTGTTAAAGTAAGGGGATGAGCATAGCCGACATGCACACATAACATAACTAAGACTAAACTAGTTTGTAGCATATGGTTAGCTTTCTTTGGCTCTATTAGTATTTCACGTATATGTGCGAGGGCAGGGATGTAGAGAGAAAGCGCGTTGACTATTCACATTAGTGCAGAGAGTGAGTGGGCCTATAATGTGTGTATATTACAGAGAGAAGAATCGCTATTTCCTCTCCGATTTATTTCATCTCAACACTTTCGATTAATTATCTAATGATTTTTCAACCATAAAACCCAGATCATCCCATAAAAGAGAAAGTGCACGCCAGAAATTTTACGGCTGATTTTCATTCTAGACTTATTGCTTTCACTATTAACTTCTCTATTCTTCACATACGTGCAGGGAGAGCCGATAACTATCCCTAAAGGTAGGCATCTCTCCTAATCTCTCTTATACTACATTCTATCAGAACAAGTTCTATTACACACTAGGATGAATACCTACATTAGGGTAGCATGTACCTAGGCAATTTTTTCTTTCCCCATCTTTATTTATGGCTTCATTCCTGATAGCTGAAACCGATACTGGGATGCATAGTTTTACACGTTCTTTTAAATTCCTATTCACAATGGACTATTTCACTTTAAACTCCTTCTCCTCGGCACGCCAAAATGCAAATAACCAGTAGCATTTTAATAGTTGACGACACTCTTTTTCTATTTGCTACAATTTATTTGTTTTTTAAAAGTAGCAATGCACACCGAATGTGTGCAAGTATCTATGCCAATAGAATAGTAAATACTTATGGCAGTCTTTTCTAGCATGCAACTCAAATAATATTTCTTCCGCTCTATTCTTGCTGTGCCAAAGAAAAGAAAAATTGGCTGCACCTCCATGATAATTCACATGGTAAACATATGCAATTGTTAGTCATAAAACGGTAAGAATAAATTCTGCTGTAATGAGCGTGACTTTAGTGCCAGATGGTTGCAAACGAAGGTACGTATTATAAAATACTTTGAAAAATGTCAGGCAAAAAATAATCACATAGATAGTAAGAGTTAATTAATTAAGCACAAACGCTGCCAGCTAACTTGACATGCCATACTTACGTTAGTTTTCTTTCTTTGCTACAAACTGAGTATAGCCGGATAGATTCTAAACGTATCTGTTAGCTATACTTGATTGTGTTTTAATGACAGGTATGCAGAAATATATACTTAGCATGGGTGAAAGTCTTTTTACATTTCTTTTACCATTCCCTCGTACATAGGTATAGTTAGTCAGCTCCAATTCCCCGGAGAAATTACAAGAAAAATTTTCTGATTAACTCCGTCTAATTATTGACTGAGTTGTCTGCTTGGGCAAAGGGACTTAGCTCCCAATTTAATTTGACTATCTCTATTTACAAATAGACAGTATGCCAAAATTAGACAAGTAGAGATGACTCCTGACTAAAGTGTTTTCGATCTCAAACAAAATAATATTATTACTTGTAAAAACATTTTTAATTTGCTAAACTAACTACACTAAACTGGTACCTTAAAATTTGCTTAACTTAAAAACATTTTTTGAAAACATTTAGCTACCCAGAGTAACTTAATAGTGTAACACCGCTTTCCAACAGTTCAAATAGGGTCAGTATAAAATGCTTAGGTTAACTGAACGCTGTACATTCTACTGTAGTTTCACAGTAGAATTGTATACGTTAAAGTAATTCTATTTCACCTTCCCATCTGCGTGACGGTTATTGGATTGCCTGTTTTTGCCACAGAAGCCAGTTCCGATTTTCCTATTTTTTGCCTCGTTTTCTAAGAAAATGATTGTAGGAAGGTAGACAGGTTGGCATAGGAAACCATACGGTGCCCACGTTTATATTGTTTTATCTCGTGGCTGGATTATGTGTTTGTTGTGTGTCTGTCACTCAAAAATGTTGTTATAAATAGATAGCATTCTGCACTATCGCACACTACACTACATATTTTGCACAAGAAAACATATTGAGATACGGATCAATCGTTACGGGCGTGGCAAATAGTAATCACTATCGCAGCTCCCATCATCCAACCAACCAGTCACAGTCATACTCAATCCGTCCGTCGGTGTATATTCAGTTAAGCAGTGAAACAGACACGATCGAATTACTGCAAATGGGGAAAACTAAGGTTTAGGTAGTAAAACAAATATTAACACGACTACTAGTACTTACTTACGAACAAAATACTTTTCTTACATTTTACACATCCAGTGAGCCAATTAGGTTGGCTCTACACATTATAAGCTTTATTTCGCTATGTACCATTACCAGACAATGCTTAACTTCCTACCTACCAATTTAGCTTGCAATTCAAAGCAAATCTACCAAAAGAAACTCTGCTTACTTTCACTTACGCGCATTCTAAGCCACCATTTTGCAAAAATGCTCAAGCAAATCTCGAATCCCGTTCATATCTAAATTGCACCAAGTTTTCCCCATACTTAGATAGCCGCTAAAAAACTACCTCTTTCAATACTCATAATTGTTCTAATATTATTTAATGCCTATTTTAATAAAACTTTTAAGTATCCTTTCATGTTTATAGATATCTCCAACCACTAAAGACGCTATCATCTACTATAACTTAAACGCAGATTACAGTATTAATATTTTATACTTACTATGTACAGGCGTCAGCTTTTCTTTACATACCAAATACTAATAAGAATACTAAGAAAAATACAAGAATACACAAATAAATGTCAATTGGCCCTTCGACGTGAAAATAATTGCACCAGAAATTGTTTAATTTTTGATTAATTACTAGCAATGTAAGAAGTGGATTAAACACAAGCTGTTTTCTCTCATTATTTATGAATTTCTTGCAAGTCAACTATGCTCTTGAGAAAAAGTGAAGTGTGGGAAGAAAAGCTCTTTCTCCCAGGAACTTTTCTTCAATTTTGTCACTGTTAGCATAATAGATAAATAAGGATTGCGTGCATGCAGAGTTGATGGTGTGGTTTGGTTGTGATACACACGTAAATGTGAAAGCAGCTACTACAACTACATTAGTCTTGATAGCCATTCTCTCTTACATGTCTTTAACTATCAAATAGTCAAGGCAATGCATGCTACCTAACAATAACTATGTATAATATACGAGTAATCTTAGCATAACTACAGCCACGCTCTTAATAAACCCTTTACACAGTATAGATATTCCCGAGGAAATATTTCAATGTCTATGCCCATTTAAATATATTCTACATAGTCCTAAGCACAGATATAACAAATACAGATAATATATCTATATACTAAACCAAAATGGTTTCTAAAAGATATCCAAAAATAAGGATAACTTGGGTAGCTACAGGATGAAAATTTAAAACCCCACGGGGTAATTACACCTAGTTCTAAGTAGCCAGCTGTATCTTAGGAACCAGAAGTTGCACAGCCATGTGGCATACACCATTCAAAAGCCCATCTTCCTTAACATTAATTGGAGGAAGTTATTGTTAAACATCCAGCAAAGTATAAGTCAGACAAAATATCGAAAATAAAAATTGGAAGCATTTCAAAAATTGAAAATGAAAACTATTGGAGAGAGAGGTGGCATTTTCAGTGGTTTTTGGAACACCTTAATACCAAGTCATATTAATCAAACTTCCCTCATTGATGTAATCTTGCACGGCCAATCGAATGGAGTATTTCACTTGGCTACGCTACTTGTGGTTCTTTAGATACAGCAGTTGTTGTACACCATGCAGAATGTAATTTCCCCATGGGGTTTTAAATTACTTTGTAGTACACACATTATAATAGGTACAATCCAATAAGTGTAACATATTATACAGTAGTACTCCAACTTAATATAGAGACATATCTCAAAATATCACTTTTCTTATAAAATTTAGTGGTAACAGCGACATACTTATGTGTAGTAGTTACCTAAACATTGCATAGCAGGTAGTTATATTATTATAGTTACGTATTGAATACACACAGCTTCCAGTTATATACTAACTTGTATATAGTAAATAGCCCAAACGAAAATTGCGTGCTCCGTGGCAGAACATATTAAAAATCTCGTGCAAGTATTAGTTTAGTTAGTGGTCGTGGTCACTGGCACTCTCTTTATTTTATTTCGTTTCTCCCCTCAATTCTTTACTCAATATTACTTTGGCCACATGATTCAGTTCTCCTGGTTGTCGAGCCATATAGGGATAGCCAACGGAGACAAGGCAAGTAAGGAGCACAGATATACCTCCATAAATATATTAGTAGGTATTTAGTGTTACTTAAATACAATGCAGGTATATTACAACCAAACCACACACTAGAAGAGCAAAGTTCAAGACAAGTCTAATCTTCGGTAAATATTGGGAGTAGGTGCCTACAATAAGGCACATAGATGTGTTTAGTATATTATAGGACATTTGGTCTATGCTTACATAAATAGAGAGTATGTGTGTAGGCAGTAATAATGGAGTCGTAGGAGCTACAAAGGTAAATCGTAGTTACTGGTGGGCATTAGTGAAAAGCACTTTAGTCTTTCGCCGAGCTCCTCCACCTCGCTTCCTATCACTCTCTCCACTTACTTCCTCGAACTCCAATAATGTAACTTTCACTCTACTCATTACAAGCTCAACAACCCAAATTCAAACTAAACTCAAGTGTAGTTTAAGTTCATGCACCAACTACTTTTCCACGACGAGACTTTTACTCTGCCAACTACACACATATTGTAAATCAAACCAACTCTTCTATCTACTCCAAAATTTTGCTCCACAATCCAATAATTTCTCTTGCCTGGTCTTCTCATGCCATGCTTCACACTTTTTTAACCTGACCACCTAAATTAGCTATTTCTCTACATTCCTTACGCATTATCACATCATGACATTCTGCCAAAGCCTCTCTCCATCCACACTCCAAGTCAATCCCCAATTCTACTTCCCCGTCTATTGTAACAGATTGACATCGCATGGGCGGCGGGGCGGCTCTTCGAAACCAAATTCCACTCAATCCTACTCTGTGCATGTCTCCCATTTTTTTCTCTCCTACAACTTTTTTTATATCATATGCAACTTAATAAGAAACTTACCTGTGTTTTACTTTTACTTTCTCAATGACTTACACAAAGAGTACAGCCTATCACACCCCATAACACACTTCTGCCTAGCATGCAGTCTTGTACAACATTTTAGAATATCTTACGTGCACTAACACCACAGTGAGCGTACAGGCACACACTTTTATTCTAAAATAGGTTTAAATATAATTTTTTCTTTTTATTATGCATTTTCAATGAATTAAATGCCCGCAAGGAAAAACTACAAATATCTAAGTATAAAAGTGAGTTGAAACAAACGGACAACTGTAATACATTAATATATCCAAAATATGTTGCAAGTCAATAATAATTCATCCCTATCCCTACTATAGATAAAATCGTAAGAAAGTTTGAGTGGAACGGCCTAACCGAATTCGTATTTGTACGCAGGTGCTAAGGACTTAAACGTTTAGTGTTTATATTCTCTAATATAATCGCGCTAATAAAAATTTGTTTTAAATGGAAAGGCCAAATTCATGTACCAGGCATGCGCGGAAATTTAACATATTTCAACAAAAGCAACACCTACTAGCATACATTTGTGCTTGGCTGCAGCTAGTACATAATATTAAATTTAAAATATTCAATAGTCTCTTGACTAATGTAAATAGCATTGACATGGCATTAAAGGTGAGGAAACGTAGATATGATTAAATTATTAAAGTATGTATGCAAGTAGAATAGCAGGTAAATAGAATGAATTATTCCCTTAAAATGTTATGGTATAATAAATTCATTGAGTAGCATTTTCAACCTTTTCTTATTTTGTTGTGGTCGAGTGCCGTTTTCAAATTGGAATTTATTTGTAATTTAAATGCATACTGAAACTTCTATAGATCCATGGTCGTCAAATCTACACTGCAATCATAATCTTATTAAGTGTGCATTGCAGATAGTAAATATATGATAAGAATTTGATTCCAGTGGCACAAACTTTTTGGTGGTGCATCCTGTTCTCATCCTGCATAGTAGTGTACGGTGTATGGTATAGTAAATCTCCTATTTTATAATCAATGGTACCTATTTAAATTGCGACTACATCTCATTGTTTGAGTAGGAATTTGCGACTAAATAAGTAACTTAAGTATATATGACAGCGAATAATTAGTTAGAAGAAATAGGAAGTTCGCTACTGTAATTGTTGACACAGCTAAGTATCATCTTATTAAATGAGGGTAGGAATGTCTAGAAAATTCGATAAATGTAGGTAGATGTGTAAGTAGTGTGAGGTAGCGACGTGTGAGTAGGCTAGGTAATGAAGACAGATGTAGTGCAGTGAAAATTGTAGGTAGGTAAATAAGTAGAGTATGATAATAAGCACGTAGAGTATTATCGTATCGCATTACGAAAGTCATTTTGAGAATTGAGGGAGAACCCGAAGGATAATTGTGTTTGGGACGGTGATGTGCTTCTGCTAAACTTATTTCCTCTTAAATGAAGGGTGTAGTGCACCGCGTTTAATTTGTAAAAAGAAAATCCAGTGCTCTAGCCTAATCCAATAACCGTAAGTGCATGTCATCCCGGCCGACTAGAAAGTGTAAGGAAGCTAATTAACATGTGTATACGGAGCCATTAAGGCAGATTCTAAGGATTAAAGAGGCACAGGTTTTATGAAGATTACAAGATTCTCCGAGACGGAACGAATGCAAAAGAATTAGAAAGTTGACGCCGACTTCCTCGCATACGTTTTATGGAGATGAGGCGAAAAAGATACAAACAATGCAACGCCGTGAAATTCTCATAAAGCAAGACGGAGAATGAAAAGTGTAAAATCTCCGTCCATATCCGTTCGTAAAACACAAGTGCATGGATATTACAATTCTCAAATTAAGAGAGCGGCGACGAAACGGACTTTGACTTTCGACACTCATCCCATTCATTCCTCTCATTGGAATTTCCATCTCGTCGCCTCACCTACTCCAATGTGTCCAAACGGCGAAAATAAACGAAATAAAAAATGCAGTACAAATGCTGCATATTTCCTCATCCTTCCTAAGAATAAAACTCTAGAATTTTCCACGCTTTACAACCCTATTTATTAGTTAACACGTACTTAGAGTATAAAGTTTAGCATAAAAAGTGTAATCCTAACAGACAAGTCATGTCACGTCATCCTTAACACCATTGCAAAAAATCTTATGCAAAACTTTTAAAAAATGTAGCACAAAACCTCATCGTCATAAATTCTTTATCACGAGGAAAAAGAGATACTAAATAAAATGTTGCTATGTACAGACCTACGAATGTGGCCAGTAGTCCGCTGTCCTACAACTAAGTTGAGACTTTTGGGAGTGTCATATGTGAAATTTGTGTCTACAAGGTGTAACTCATGTAGGGATACCTAAGATACCTCCCTTTTTATTAGGCACTGTAACTGTGGACATTTTATAGGATGAATAACCCCCTACTCTACTTTTCACCCTTTTTGTTCCCGGGTCTCAATGAGCTAGGGTATTGCTACAACGATCCATATTTTTTAATTATCAAAAGGATTTAAAAGAGTTCTGTTGATTTTTGTGGTTCATTTAAAGTATTTTTGGAAGAGTTCCTTTGTGTGTAGCATTATTCCATTAGATAAGTATGGGAAGTAAATATGTACGTATAAGTAGGTACTGTAGGTAGCTGTCGATTTCTATGCTATTAAGCCGAAGGAAACGTTATCGGAGAATTGTGCTTTTGACTTATGTTTAGTTATGTTACATTAAATAAGGCGGATAGATTCGTATTTGAGTAAGCCAATCTCCTTGCTCGTGTTGCATTATACATGTCAATGGAGTTGGATGGGAATGGCATGACGTCTTATTTAAACTGCGAAATGGATTGAACATCACCCTTTTACGACTTTTCCTGGATTGACAATGAGTTTGATCCTTTACAAGTTTTTTCTTTTTTCTGGTTGAATGGGCGACAAAAATTTGGAAAAGAGGATCTCACAAAACTCTATTACAGTAAGAGGGCCAGTGAGTCCAAAAGGAAAGCAATGTAATGTTACCTTTTGAAAAGAAATCAAACTCTTCTGTGCTGTTCTGGAAAAGACGACTTATATTAGTATAGACATGGTGAGATGGACTTGGTTCGCTGCCCCTCTATACTTTTATTTCTTCCATCTAGTCGCACGGACTAAAGGGTGTTCAAAGCAAGGCCGAGCAAAAGAAAGTAGAAATAGAGGAAGAAAAGTTGTCAAATCCCTTTGGCCCGTTTGGGTGCTTCTTTCTCCAAACTAAGTAACTAAGCAAGTTCATGCTCTCTGCCTTGTTCTCCATTCCACTCTTTTATATCAACTGAATTATCCCGACTCTATATAAACTATATTATACTAAAAATGGATGCAATATTTTACAATGAATGTACCTACATTTACAAAGATTGCCTTCCGACTATTACTTATACTTGTGCCTATACCCACCCAATCTTATAATGCCTATTATTTATGTAGAAGGCTACCTGGATATATGCAACAGTAACTGTGTACACTTGATGTAGTTATATTGCTATACATAGTCCAACAGTAAATGCCTAAATTTATTTACTTGTATTTACTACTGAACATATTATCTTGGCAAACACTGCATACAGGCAAACCTGTAAACTAGCAACTCTAAGAGAATCTCTATAGCTTAGGCAAGAGATTTCTTATACAAACACATGTATCTTTACACAAAGGTAGTATTTGTATTTTGTATTGCATATTACATTACAGGGTGCGTAATAGGCACGGAAGAGATTTCTGGAGAATGCAGCAGCAGTGCATATAAGCCCAAAAGTCATATACATACGAAACTAAAGTGGGAATACCTAGGTAAACAGGCTTTTGTAGCTTTACGTCTATTGTCATTCTAGAGCCTAGGTAGCTGCAGCATCAGTTATTGTACATAGCGACTAGTACCCTTCAGGTAATACAGAACAAAATAAGAATGTAAAGGATAGAGAGATTGTTGTAAGTTGCTGCAACTATTATATTGCAGGAGTCAAGTTAACATGACTGGGCTAGCTTAAGTTTAACTTGGTGTAAAGTACTCTTGCATCCTGGCAATCCAACTTGAATCTCCTTTCTTTCTCTTTTACTTTCTTCTTTTACGTCTCTTCTAAATCCTTTCGAGGACTTCTTTTTTATAACAGAGTTGCAAAGATTGCAGGGGAGACAAGACAAGGGAGTGTGTAATGCAGAAATCTTCAAATGTCTTTCTCATCCAATGCACTATACTACGTACCTCTCCAACTGTCAAATCTATTTACTTTAGAAATACATTCACATTCACTATCCCTTTAATACTCCATTCTCCACTTCTCTCAATACTTACTTATTTTCTTATCCCATTTCCTTTTCTCCACTCATTTGAACACACTTTTTTACTTTTTACTCATACATATAACCATTCCCAATGTACACAAGGACACTTTCTACGTGCCTACTACTGTAGAATTTTTGAAGATAAAAAAACGATCACTCCACTTTATTTTGTGCTAATCATTGGGATTTAAATAAAAAATATGCTTATTACTGAGGCAAAATTAATTTCATCCTAATTTTTGGAAGTTCTTTAGAAGCTCATCAAAGCTACAGTGAATCTTTATCAAACGTATTCTTCAGTTTCATCAAGTTACGTATAAATCCATGCATAATACTAAATTAATACTGCACTGTCTCAATATATTCGAGCAAAATATAATATTTTTCTTGTTCTCGATCTAAATAAATAAAATCTGTTCCCAATTTGATGTAAAATCCTAGTTTCTAAAAAATACCAATTTGTCACTGTAGAAAATACACTTTGTCTGAAAGTTGTACACTAAGTTAAGTGTTCATTACGGCACATGATAATTTAAACTGTGGCTTAAATTGCCCTTGATATAAAAGTTTCTGTTTATTATTTATGCAGAATCTAAGTTAAGATAAACAAAGTCATGAGTCATGAGTTTAACACGTAAATGTAAATACGTGTGTGAGGCCGGGTAATATTATGTGGGAAATATTCAATGCCATTGAAATCTTGTTACGTGATCGTGATAGCATTTATACATGAGAAAGTTCTGAATGTCGAGAAAGGGTAAATCAATACGCAGTAGATTTCTGTGTCCAGTCCAGTGAAACTCAGTCCCACGACATACGTTCTATTTAACTGTAAATCCAATCTACAACTTCAAACCGCGGATTAGTCGACCCTGTGTACAATAATATTAAAACGTAAATTACTGATCTTACACTATTCTAAATTTCGGTAAACTAACGAAAGAGCTTAGTTGGAATTTCAGTGTTAATTATTTGCAAAAAGTTGACAAGCACTGTACAGGTAATTTCAATGTTCACAGCAGAGCACGAAATATGTGCATACTACTATGTACTATATAAAATGTGTTGTTTAGGTCATTTCATTGTGGCGATTAAATATGCAGGTTGATTGATGAAAGGATTTAGTAGCCTGTATTATAATATTCATTAGTACTCCTGGTAGTTGCAATAGGTTGAACTTGTGTTTGTTTACAATTAGCTGGAGAGTGAAAGAGGGGACGGGATTACTTAAAGTGCACTGTACACAAAACAGAGATATCCTTTTTATAGGTGTGAATTCGGTGAATGTGTCTGCATAGAGGAGAGATCGTTAGCGAGTGTGGCATTGTCTCTAGTGCAGTGCAGTGTTAACTAACTAAAGTAATCGCAAGTACACACATAAATGAATGGATGAAGTCAAAAGCTAAAAGGGAAGATTAAGCTTCATGAGCTTCCGTAGAAAATCTATGTATGCAGTTGAGCTTGTCTTTCTGCACACATTTATATTTTATAGTGGAGATTCTCCAGATAGCGTTTCAGACGTATGTGTTTATAGTTTAATATAAATAGCGACTGCTTTTATATAAGTATTTTATATAAGCACGTAGTGCTATAAGGTTTGTGCATTGAGTGAGTCGTGTGTGAGTGGAGCAGAGTGTGCCGAAACAACGCTAACTAAGCAGGATCTCTTCTCGTCACTATAAAATTAACAAACACAGCAGGGGCGCAAGCAGAATTTGTGGGCAATGGGAATTCCACAGAGAACCATTGCACAGAGTGTTATTGCAGGTTATACAGCAAAAGAGCCGGCAGTCACCTCCCGATAATTAAATATAGGAAATACAGTTACGGCCAAATGAAATTAGTTTCGCTTTTCATGATCAACAGCTCGCTTGGCGGTTATGTTGTACTTTACTTTTCCTCCATTGCCTTGCTCTTTTTCTTCCCGAAAATTCCTCTGCTCTGGGGACTCTCTCTGCCCACAACTAACTCTGCCCAACCGCACTCCTCTGAAATCAACTCCAGTGACACTGTTTACTCATAATTCTTCCCCAAATCATTTTTGGCCCGATTTATGCAATATAATTAACATTTTCTATTCCTGCCAAAAACATCCTTTTGTAACTTTCCCAAAACCTCCACAAGGTAACTAACAATCTTAACTAGTAGGTAATTATGCTGCTTTGTTTTATCTGAAAGCATTTTCAAGTCGGGTCCAGTGTTACACATTAACAATATTTAAGTGTTAACTACTTATTTGTACATCAGTTGATTCAGTAAATGGAAGAATGTATAAATATACCATAATCATTGGTAGTAAATAAATTTGTACTCCACAAATCATTTAATTGCCAATTTGTCACTCATTAATCGCATCTCAATCCCAATGCACTGCTTTATTCAGACAAGTTGTACTAATATTTACTTGATTGTTAGTGCGAACCTAATTTTGTTTATCTTGTTTATCTAAACACAGTAGCATAAATAGAATCGCTTAGGCTTTCTGCATCCCTATATGCAAACAGCTAATGTTACTTTAATATTGGTAGGAAAAAGAAAGTAGTGAAGTTTGGATACTGCTCTAATTACGTATTTATTTATATAGTGCCAAGAAACATGAAAAGGATGTAGAGTGTGGTGACGGTTTGTAGTGAGTGAGTATGAGTTGGGTAAATTATGTATGAGTAGTGGAGTCATTTTGGTATTCATGTAGTAGTGTGTATGTAGATGGAGAGAGAAGACAGAGTGGGGCATCAGAGAAATGAGGGAAAGCAGCCAGTGAAATATTGAGCACCCCACTGGTAGGCTGATATGGTTTTTGGTGCACTTAGGAAGCGTCATCGTTTGGTTTTCCCGAAAGAAAGGACAAAAGACAGGAAAATTTGTAGAAGAGAGAAATGAGGAGTCTTTTCATTTTTATTGTGTGCTTGCTCAGCCCCGCTTAGGTATGTAAGTGAAATCCATCGGAGAGAAGATCTTTGCAGATCTAGAAAAAGGAAGGCATCAAGGGAAAGTGAACCGAAATCTCTACACATGTATGCGTTAGAGAAAGCAGAAAATGAGCTCCGTCGTTTTTCTTACAATAACCTGCACGTCCTGGGCTTATAGAGAGTAACATGTAGGTATACAATGTACAGATAAGCATTGCTATTGTGCTGATACTGTAAACTAACTGGAGAAGTAGGTGCATATACATATGTAGCTACTTTTCCTTCTCAATTCTACTCAAGCTGGTCACTTATCTTTATCTGTATAACTTGGCCCGGTTTTCCTCAAGAGATTCTTCAATCTCGCTCCACTAAGTAACGCAAGTTGACTTGGATCCACTCGATGGCATTGTAACCTTTCCCACCCTCGTTTTCAGATTTCTCTTCAGCTTCGACAAATCTCTTCTGTTCAGTCACAATGCTCAGCCAGCTACAGACTACAATACATACATAATCGGCATACGAAGCCAACTCGGGGAAAGGTAACTAAAAAGTAAGCAAAACCAAAGAAGGATGCCAGGAGAACAAACGCAGCATTCGCCAAATTTCTCTCATCTGAGGCTAACACATACGCTATCTCCTCACGTACACTTTCTCACTCTCCTGCTCTGCAATCTCCTTTTTCTGAGGTTTTTCTTCGTTAAGCTTCAGTTGAAAATATTTGTGGAACTGGAGAAGTCATAGAGCTCGTTCCAGCTCTGCCTGTGGGATAATAGGAGGATCTATCTTCTCTCTCTGCTTTTATCTCTCCTATTTATCTTTACTATCCTACGAGTAGCAACGTCAAATATCTCTAAGAACCACTGAGTCACTAGTCAATCTTATAATACTACAGGTATATAGGTACATGTACTTACATGGTATACAGGTACAACTATCCCTTTCTATCCACCAGCTTACAAATAGATTCCCTCGCTTGGAGAAAGTCAGCACATGCCTATGGTGTAATGTACCAATGTATATTTTTACAGATTGTGTTTTCTTTGGACTGGTTCTCTCTCTGGTTTACACTTTTCTGGCATTCCTTGACTAAACTCCAATACTTGTTCTGCTCTGGTTCACTTTAGTTAGCTTTGCTATTACTACAGATTCAGTTGGGTTCCCAATAGGAAAATCTATATCTGTCCCAATTTTGTCATATCATGTCATTATAGCTGTAGTAACACTAATAATAATACTAGTCGTAATAATAATAATAAATAGGATATAATGTACAGGAGGGAACCCATCAAAAACCACACCACACGGTTCAACCGCCAACACTAATTTACTGCTATTACTTATTTTCCCTGTTCCAAGGCACAAACTATATCACACGTCACTACATTTCTTCAAGTCCGCCCTGAAATTAAGTTCTGCCTTTAAATTCCTCTGGTCAAGTCAATACCTGCAAGGAATCCTTCAAATAACTGAAGAATTATAACACTCATCAAGAGTTTATATGATTGCTGTAACTTTCAATCTATTTTCATCAATCTACTTGATAATGTACTCTCACAATTTGCATCAGACAATTAAAATGTTTGAATAGGGAAAATATTTTCTATGTAACTTTCCTTTCATCAATTAGAGTATAAAAGTGAAGACTCCACATGTGGTTTGAACCGGACAGATATTATTTGCTACAAAGAAATATAATATTATGTCGATGTTTATGGTAGGATGCAACAGACTAGAACTCAAAAAAACTACATTTTAGTCAACAAACAGGTAACTCTTTGTGTATGAACAATGATCTCCTGTCAAATGAAATTGGACGCTCACTACGAAGGAAAAAATGGAGTTGCTATCTGAGATTATTACAAAAGAAGTAAATATTATGTATAGAGATTTGCGATAAATGCATGTCTATATAGTTGTAGTACTAAAGAGACTATGGCTTGAGCCGGAGATGCAAAGTAACTTTGTGGAGGGAAGTGGGAGAAAATGTAGTGGATAAAATGTATGGGTGGATCATCTTAGAATGTAATATTATAAGTAAGGGAATTTATATTCTGGAAAAGCATTAGGGAGGAGATAGAAGAGTGAGTAAAGTTAGAGTATGTATTGGATGAGATTAGATTGGATGAAGTATCTGTGTAGTGTAACTACTACTGAAGAGTGAATGCATATTTATCTTTGTGGAGCAGAACGAAGGAAACATCATCAGAACTCATCATCTGAAGTGATCAAGGGACGACACTAGATTTGGGCAGAAGACTCAAAGAGGAGACAGCCAAGGACCAAACCAACCAGCAAGGCCATCATCATTCTATCCGGATCTCTGACTTGGCTCAAGGCTTAGACATCCTTATTATATTTATATTTACACTTATACTTAAGGCTCCGTACAAAGTGCACGGGGAAAGCCATCGAATCCTTCCGTATCCGTACATTGCACTGCTCACATTACACCGTCTCTCTCCAATCACCCGACTTTCACATCCAACTTTCTCCCTTACTTTCACCTACACAAACCTCAGTCTAGACATCAAACAATATTTCACATAATGTCTTCGTCTTGAACGGATCGCCTGCATTCTATGGACATTTCCAGTTCCCCACAAGAAACTTGCACTCGGGTAGCTGCATAGAATGCAGATATAAATAGACATGTCAGTCACGCCCAGGGCACTAAATATTTTATACTTTATGTCAAACGTCTGCCATAAAAACAAAATAAGTAAATATAGAAAGAAGGGTTCATCAAATCCAAACACCCGTGATTTCACTTTTGAAGCGCTTTTCTTGGTGGTGCTTTATAGTCCTTAATTTAAATGTGCGACTAAAATACGGCAATACTCATGCTCGCTGATTGCTGGTTTGTATTAGAATGACAATGGTGAAGAACATACTGACATGCAAAATACATAAAATGGAATATAAGTTGGCAAGCTTGTGAGCCCCCCTTAGGCCATCTCTTCACAAAATTCTCGTTCAGTTGAATCACAAAATATAAACTGTCTAGGTAGTAGTAACACTTTGACTAGGTATGTGTACAAGTCCCATGCAAAATACACAACAGAAGAGAATATGAAGGCCAGAGCAGTGCAATGCAATCCCGTGGAATAATGCACCAATGTCTGTCTATAGGTAGACATAGACTTAAACCCCTATCGCTGACTCCTTTTTGTCAGCTCCATGTCAATTTCGGTTTATAATGATATCTGTAGTAAGTGGAGGCAGGTAGGTATGGTGCATTAACAGGATATGCTCCGAGATAGTCCCTACGTACCTACATGCACTCAGAACTACTATATGTAGCTAGCCATTTATCTCCTGAAGCCATGCAACTCAATTACTCAAAACAAGCATAACAAGAGTACATGAAACTAAAAGTATGAATGTAGCTCCGCATAAATGTGCATATAGATCCTACAGACTCCAAGCAAAGTACCTTGTTAATCTAATACAAAGATAGTCTATCTAGGTAACAGGATGTGTTTTGTATTCCTCAAGCTACGTCGATCTTTAGTAAAACATGTATTGTTAGTAGACGACTGCCTACCTAACTCCATTCAATACCGACATAGGGCAAATGTTAGTTTTATGATCAGCCCTACCATCTACCATTACCAGTTACGTTAAACTAAACTGCACTATAGTAATACTTACACACTCTTCCCTATATTATGTCTTCACAAAGAATCAACTACATCTACGGATTTTGCATCCACATCTCCGCAAATTTATTTTAAATCTACCTCACAAGAAATATAAACTATGGACATTAACAATACGTTCTCGTCTGCCTTCACATCAACATTCATTCTTGGGCGTCTATCACTATCTGCCTCTGTATTTTTAATCCTTCGTTAAATGAATGATGAATTGTGATGAATCATTTAACAATACTCCTGATTATATAACATCAATTTTGTAAGCTGGTTTAATTAAAGCTTTAATTAAATTGATATGATTTTCAATGTTTCTAGGCATGTTAGTAATCCAGAGAATGAGTTTTAATACATTGACGATTATTGACGATTGAAGTTTCATTCTCTTATTTAGCGTTATAAATCTGCAGCTAATAAGCTTGGACAATAAAACTATAGAAGGAATTAAATGGGTACATATCATCAAAAAGTTCACTGTGCAATTTGTAGTAAAATCATCATAAAAACATAAATATTATTTACACGTTCATAAAACAAACTTAAAATGTCTAAACTGCATGGGTGCAATTAATTCGTGTAAACTGAAGTATTTTGCAGGAAAAAACATGTCGATTTACTAAAGAGGGTGGACGGATTGGGCGATGTATTCCTATCTACCAAATACTGCTATAAGATTTGTTAATATTTTGGTGTGATACTTATTTAATACTAAAAACTTAAGTAGCTACTAGAATGCGTAGTAGCAGTGACAGTGAACCTTTAGACTGGGATAGTTTGTTTGGGTATCTACCAGAAAGTATTTTGCACGACTAGTTAGAAAATGTCGGGAGCAGCAGTTCATCATTATTTGCTCAGGGCTAAGCAAGTCAACTTCCGTTCAGCCAACGTGGCTGCACCGAGTCAGGAAATTAAGCAAAACATTCTTCATTGCTAATCATGCCTATCTTTTCTCTCTTCCTGTTTTGCCACAACTAGTTACACAGAGAGTGGAGGTTTCTTGTCTATCTTTAGTCAGAGAAAGCAACGGAGTAAGTACTCTGTGAGTATAACCCCAGAAAATTATTACAGGAAGCTGATGTGTTGCACAGAAGCTGTTGTTGTGCCACAGCTACATTTTATGCGCTGCCAGGACCGCTTTTCAACAGTGCTACATACATCCCACACAATATTATAGCAACATCGACAAACAAATGCTATTCCATGCATCCACGTCTTATAAGTTGACTACCCGCTATGGTTATGCGTCTCTAAGTTTGTTCATAGGAAGTGTCTTTGGAAAATATTATCTTGTTCCTCTGCACCTCAAGTTAAGTCTATAGAAACCTTATGGCATAATAGTTACTCGGATACATGGCCAGTTTATGTTAGTAAATCACTTGATAGAATTTAAGAGCCAAATAGTATATTATGTAGTAGGGCATGTATAAAGTTGTTCATTGTCGGGGCTTAAGTAGTATAGTTAGCTAATGCAGATATAATAGGGAGTGATTCCATCATAAACATGAATTAAGTTGCAGTAACTGTCAAAGCTAATCTTGTGGTGAGCTAATCTGTAGCCAGTGTGTCATATGCTCTGACCTGACTTAAAGATCGGATAAATAGAAAGGAATGAAAAGAGTCAATACACACAGAGCCTGGATCTCGACACCTTCCTGCTGACTTTGACTTGAGCGACTGGAGAAGGAAGGCTTTGCAGGTTTTACATTTCAGTCAGCCATCGTAGGAGGGAAAGCCTTCAGCTGAATTTCTCTTCAGCCTTTTCCTAATATTTATGATGGAGCACTTAAAAGAAGAACGGGGAGATAAGCTTGGAGCTAAAAGATTTATAATCCACATCATGCTGCCTTAGCTGATGTGCCAACAATTTATACATAAGAGATACTTGTACTTTTGCATGTATACACACACTGTGCACACATTGGACAAGTCAAAGTGATGTATTCTTAATGCTACACTCACCTATATTAATCTTCTTAGGTATGGTAATACAAATAGCAGAGGAGATTGACTTTCTTTCAATATACATCCTTTGAATTTCTCAAAAGTTACCAAAAAGTAACAAACTTTCTAAGACTCTATTCTCCACTGACTCAAAATGCACAGGGAAGAGCTTTATAAATATGATAAAAATCTGTCGCTCGCCGTTCCTACTACTCGACTACACAACTCTTGAATTGTAAAGTTGTCATAACCTCCCTGCTCCCCTAAGCCCCTGTGTAGAACAAAAAAGTATGAAATGAAATGAACTTTAAGTAAAATTCTCACCCGTCCAATCCATCACACTTTCTACTCCCGAGCACTGAGACACACTTTGCATCAAACTTTCAACTATCTCACGCACAGTTATTCTCTTGCCACTTCTTCTGCATCTCCAACTACGTACCTTAACTATCTACTCACCTAGATTAATACCGCTACTCATATTTTATTTGCATGGGCACCTACAAACAGTTATTTATTTAACAACTAAACATTCATAATTACCATCCACACTCGCACAACATAAGATCCATCATAAATTACAAATTGCAACTTCCACATACTTGCTATCAGGGCATAAATAGTTTAATCAAATTATGTCTGACGTTAGTGTACGGAAATACTAAGGGCTCAGAGAAAATCCATGGGCCAAGCAATAAAGTCAATAAAATATTTGCGCCAACGGGGAAATAATCGTAGTATGTACATATCAGTAAAATTAATTATAAATGACTTAGTTCTATATTTGTCCCATGAATGGAAACCTTTAAATAAATTATAGAGATTCAAATGACAGTAGTATTAGCTTACTCAACAAAACATTATGCTTCATCCATGTCATCAGTTGAGAAGGTATAATACATTCTACTACTCATGCCATTTATACAGACCAGACCTGACTGGGTAGTTTGGGAAATTTCTTTTAAACTACAAACTTTTAATTCAATGATACAAAGTTAACTGCCAATTGCTGTTTTGAAGTTGATTTCGTGTTATCTTGGAATGCTATCTGACAGGTCAGCATGAGCTTATCTGTAACACTATTCTCATAAATATCATGTAACACTATAGCTACCATAATAACGAGTATTACTATATTATTTACATGAGACAAGAAATGAAGACACACTGGGGGTTGCAGCGGCCCACAAATTATAATAATTACTAGCGTCTAATGAGTTAGGAAATATTATTTCATTATTTCCAACACTCAATACTATTCTGAACGAAATATCGTCTGGTAGCGATTTCATTTTGAGAACTTTCGTATTACATAATATATATCCATTCAAAATTCAAAGCACTTATGCTAATTACGTTATAAGCCCACAAGCAAAATGAATAGTAATGTGTATTTGGTTTTATTTCAAGAAATTATGTGAAATCCTTTTTGATAGAATTTTGTACTAATATTTAATTTTGATAAATAATGTAGGGCCATCGCTCGGATGAACCTAAAATTCTTCCGAATGTGTAGATAATGAAGTTTGAAGTTACTAATTTTAGTAGTAGTAGCTTTTAGAGTAAGTGGTGGTTAGTTACTATTAAATGTATTAATATTAGCTGATGACATTACAGCTTTCATGAGACTACTAAATGGAAATGTTAATGTAGGAAATGTTACTGAAAGTAGATTTTGATTATTTGATTGTAAATAGAGTATTGGTTCCCAAATGGTAGGTTTCTAGGGAAAGAATTCATCAGGGTAGATAGTAATAGAAGTTTACTAATATAAGGTAAATAAAGTAGCGATAGATACACCTTTTTAAGTTGCAGAGAAAATAATTTGGACTGGGAAAATAAAGTACAGAAGAGTGTAACAACGAAAGAGAGATGCTAGGCGAGTGAGTTACACTTACATTAGATTTCAAGTTGTAAGTAAGAAGAGGACTGGGAAAATTGTGTCTTACTAGTCTATGCTATGTTTTAGTCACCTAGGCACATGCAGAAGACATAGAGATACAGAACACACGTACACACACATACACCCGTATAGTCCGTATACTTAGTATATAGTAATGTGTAGGAGTCGAGACAGAAAACTATCACCTCCTCACGCGCTCTCTTCCCCAAAACTTTCTCTGCAATTTCTCTGTGAGAGTTTTAGTTTTCGCGTAGATTGGGTTCCCTTCTCTGCTTTTACTTTATCTACCTTCGCAGATCAGAGTCTCACAGACACAGCCCAGCTGATTTCGTCTGTACCAAAGTTACACTATTTCTTTGCATTGGTTAACCGATACCAAAGCATCAGGGCCACTGGATCGAATCGAATTGGTTCGTTGGTTAAGCTAATCGCAAGATCCTTCCTCCTGATACACAGATATAATATACTCACGAAACAACAAACCTAACAGGTATGCCCAAGAAATTCAACACGACCCACACAGTCATTGAACTATAATAAACTTATTAGTCTTCCATACCCAAATTATCTTGTCTACCTCCCAAATAGGAAATGCTGGCTGAACTTTGCTTAAGCGTCTTTATCACCCAGTGGACGAATGCAGATACATCTTTGGATTTAGATACAAGATACGCTGTATATCAATTCAGAATGTATTTTACGTATTTCAGTAAATTCGCAAAGAATGTCTAGCACGTGCTTGCACTTAGAAAATAGCTCTTCACTTGCCCACCCACATTTTATTTACTCATTATCCAAATACTACTTCTGCCTACTTCTACATTAAAATCGATCCTGTAACTCGACTCTTCTGTAGGGACTATGCATATATATGTTCCACATTTAGTCCATTCGTGCAGCTATCGAGACGCAGTGCATTTCTTATTGTTCGTCCTCGTGCATTAATAATTGGAGACTGGAGAGTTCAGTTTTATGTGAGCGACATTGAATGCAAAAATTAACTTTATGTTGCTTAGAATTTAAAGGTCTGCTATCAGTTAAAAGAGCTAATCTACAATACATTTTGCAAGCGACATGGATGTTCAGTGTTTCTATGCATATTTTAGCCAAACCCAAGTATAATGTGCTACTTCCGCGGTTTATAGCTGCAGAAGTTGTGTATTGTGGTTTTTTGTGCTTAACATCCTTTTAAAGTTAGCATTATTCATTAACATCTTCCATAGCTCACAGATTTCATAGTTTCCTCATTATCATGGCCGTAGCCAGGGGCCACGGGCCAGACTCCCGAAATATTTTCCAGTTTTTTTAATTAACTTAATGTGCCAACGGTAAAATTTTTCTGGCTACGGCCCTGTTTATTATTACAAAGATTTTCTACTCAAATTTTATAGTCATGCACTTAATTTACGTCTCAGTTGATGAGTTCGTTTTGGAGAGGGACAAAATTTGCTCATACTTAACTTTCATTCTGCAAACGGAGTAATCTTATTACGCAAGGAACATACCACATTGAATCATATATTTATGTATGAAAATTATCACCGTGTGCTGGTTGTGTATTGTGTAATGTAGTACTTGCGTATTTTATTCAAAAGCAAGAAGCTTGAGCTGTTTAAACACATTTGACAAACAATCCGAGTTCAATTATAGAGTAGGTGCTGTGGGGCTGTCACAAATACAGAGAGTGCCCATATTGACTTATTCAAAATTGGCAGTGATTCAGTAATAATTCATAACCCCATTTATAGCAACTAATAATAAACCAATATTGAGTTTTCTTTAGATTGAAGTATTTAAAACACATTGGCCTAAATAAGTCTTCAACATGCATAATATATGCTGCATTGGTACCTACATGAAATTATTGTAATGTACAGTTCCGAGCAGGGAAATATTTAAACTGCATGAAACACAAGTTGTGGGCAGGTGGGCACTTCGACCAGTAGTTGTGACCAAGCAAAGAAATGACTAACACTCAGTATATATTTGTATGTATAGTATTCGTGGTTTCAGTAGATGGCTTGCGTGTTGAACAGAGATATGAAAAGAAAGCGGGAGAAAGCACGCACATTTTTACTTGCACCGTAGATACAGAAAACGACAGTATTTCAGCCACCGTGCAATGTACTATGTATATGCGTTTTACATATTTAAATTATACCTTACTGATAACACGTGTATGCCAACTACTATGTTCTACCTGCATATTATACTGACTGACTTGACTGGCCGAATAAACCTTTGCATAATTGCATTTCTCTTTCAGTCTTAATCATATCACAGAAACAATTCTATACAAGTTTACTTGATACTATCTGTATTTGGTTGCTGAGCTTTTGTCCTACATTGGCATCGAACAATTATTTAAATATAAATTGACAACCAGGACAAGAGGTTTTAAATATCACCAATTCAGAGTTTGCCTAAGATTCCCTAATATCGTTAATGTAGAATAAATATGTAAATAGATTACATTTTTATTGTGGTAATCGGCTACCATATCAATTTATGAAACTAACTTATATGCTTGATATGAATTATGTTTAAAATTTTACTTATCTTATAAGTTGGTTTTTAACGCTCAAACTCCGCAAGTGAGCAAGTAGCTAACTATTGATACTCGTGTGTTTCTATGTATTTGAAGCAAGGTATGTTAGACACTTGTATGTTTGAACTATCCCGTGGTATTCTGGAGGAACAAGAGTCTTTCATGACTGTAATGTTGGCTACAGATTTGAGGAAATTCGTATGCGGAGCCATGAATAGATTCCGCAGTAAAAGAGCCCCATGTAGCTTTGAATGCTACTCGTAGAGGAATGTGGGTCAAGACAAATCTACTTCAATTTTAGGAAAATGGCACATCGCGTCACATTTCTGATATTTCTGGCCTATACCACGGTGCTATATGATGATTATATTCAGCCGCCTTTACTTAATCAGATTGCTTTCTCCCACTAACCAATGTAATGCATAACTGTTAAGGGATGTAACTTAAACATGCTACCTTGATAGATTGTTTTTGAGGTAGCTAGCAACTACCAACCTTATGGCTAGCTCCTCGCTACCTTGTTCTTGCTACAGCCACGCAGTCACCAAATTTTCAACGATAAACTGACTTTATGCAAATTTCTTACAGCTTGGCGGATGCTGGACATTTTTGCACTGAAACACCCTTAATTTGAAAAAGCACTCTAAATTTTTTGGGTAACAGCACATCTTCTCCTAACACGGAATGCTCAATTCATTGCTTTATTGTGTTTCACGATATTAAGCAGAATAATATACGTGCATACAAACAGTGGAGGCTGGTCTATTAATATCATATTAACTTTTTTCTAATAAGCTAATAATATTTGCAATCCATGCACACACATTTTCTGTGACTGTCCATTAATGGTGATCACATTTTAGGTCACTTGCCAAAACACAAAGCTCTTGTGGACAAGCTACCGTTATCTAAAAAAGCATAACTGTTTGATGTAAAATGCTAAAAATTCAGTTATAATTCCTATAGATACAAAATATATGATGCAAAATTTTGTAACGTAAAGGTGTGAACAAATGTTTGGACCAAATGACTGGCTTTTTGAATATCTGTGACACTGGTGAGTCACTTAGTCATTATAATAGGCAGCATAAAGATAGTCGAGAAAAACTATGTACTGCAGAAATGAAGTTATCTCGCTGGAAGTTTTTAATTAACTTTTCAAATCTACCTTTAAATTAGCCTTTGGTGGTTTTTAAAGAGTAGCTGTGCAATCTTTTTTTTTCTTTAGCCCCTATTGATTGGCAATAGAAATTACTAATATATTGTATTTAAATAGTTTAAAAGTTTAGCAAATTTTCTTTACCTTTCTCTGGACCACAAACCCGAGGCACTATCTCCAAAATTGGGTGACAAGCTGTGTTGTCAATGCAAAAATCTCTGGCTTGAATGCAGTTCATCATTTCTGAGGCAGTCTTCGGTTGTACTGTAAATAGAAAAAGAAAATATAGTTAAAATTGGTATTGAATTAAAAAAGCAATTAATCATTTTAAATCTTACTACAGACCTAAATTTGTGGGTGCCCAAGAATAATAGTATTACCTAAACCTTACAGTATTACACACTATACTAGAGTATCTAAAGCTTATACGTGAACTATTGTTATGTAAAAGTTATTAATAGCTTGTCCACGATTTAATATCTGTCTTTGAGCGTATTAATTTGATTGTTGCATTGGACTATGTGTATTGAGACGGAAAGAGTTGTTTATAGTTGTGAATAGTAGAAGAGAAATTAGAGTGATAAAACGAAAGTTGATGAGAAATCAGTCGACAAGTGACAAAAAGGTGGACAACTGAATGAGTGAGCGGAGTTTCTCGGTATTTAATTCAATAGGGAAGTTACGCATTCAATTTGCTGAGACTACTACTTATTTAAATGAGCATACTGAACATAAGTAGAGGGTTGTATAAATTATAATAGCATCAGTGGAAAGTGTGAGTTGAGTAGTGAGCAGGTAGACAAGGTAGAGACACGTGAGACGAAATAGACATTTCCGGAAAGGGCACAAAATGAATTTCACGCATGTACGCTCTTAACTACTCTTATATTTAGGCGTAAAGTAAAGGCAGGTAATATAATAGAAATGGCATGTTTAGATAGCCTTGGTATTTATGTTGATATGAAGTGACTGTTCCCCTTGCAACACACCACGTACATTTCGTATGTCTCAGACAAACATCATAGGCAGAATAATATGTTAAGCATGGGACAAAGTAGGGCGGTCGAGAAATTCTAGGTCGCTGGTTCTATAGTGTACTGTTCACTGAATTGTATTTATGGTCTGTCGCGATGATTAATGATGAAGTGCCTCAGTGTTTCTCTAACACTTGAACACTGTGTCTCACTTAAGGCTAAAGTGACTGCATGACTTTTTCGATTTAATTCTGTCCCCTCTCACATCCATATCAGGTAGATATCAATGCATTCCATGTCTCTATTCCCTATTATTTATAGGTGTGCACCGACCTAATCCTACGTTTTATTTCAGATTCATTTTGATACATACTGTGTACATATTCACATGGCATGTACATTCTTGAACCTTGATAATGTTTGCCTCTCCAGCCACTCAAGTCTAGTGACTTAAGTAATATATTATGTAGTGGGCACATTACGTACTCGACTGTATAAATGGAGGAGAGTTTCTGTTTTGCGCCCTACGGCAGATGAGATAAAGGTCTTTTGCTTTCCAAAGGTTAAACAAAACCATATACCCACTAGTCCACGCATTGCTCCTTTTCTATATTCGGCGCAAGAAAATTCATATATTTTCTAACGGTTTATATTGTAAACAAACACAAGTGAACTACTGCAATGCCCAAGGCCACAGAAAAAAGAAATTGTCTAAACAAGTCAAAGAAGTGGAGAAAGCAGCTGACAAGCTTCTTAAAGGACTTGTTCAGCTTTCTATGCAGGTCTGCCTCAGTCACAACCACCCTTTGCAGTTCTCTACACATAACCTTAAGCCAAACACAAAATTCTCGTGCGCAATAAAATAGATGAGAAACTCCCTGTGTCTGGCATTAGCAGAAATACAATCCTATGATGACGAAAATTAAGGTGCCTCACTTTCTCTCATTTCGTCACACTTGCATTTCAGACTTCTTGGCATGCCAGTGTGAAATCAAACAAATTTTTATGGCACCAATGCTAACCTAGCTGGAGAAAGGACTTCCGTGATTTCACTTTCCCTTTGTACATAATGCCATCCACATATATTATGTTTGCATCTTGGATACTATATCCTAATTTACAGACTAATTTTCCTAACTTTTCTGTTTGTATGCAACTACACTCTCTCAGAACAATTATTTATATATTGTTGGCCATTCTCTTCCATAAAGAATAGTGCCAAGACAGCAGCTAGATCTAATCACAGACAAGAGGCATCGTGACGTTGAATATTGAGCTGCCATTCTTAAAGAGTTTAGTTAACGACACTCGCATATACTTATGTACTACTAGTCACTAATCATAGCTCCTACGATTTACAATTGGCGGATGCTGATATGAATATGTAAGTGAACTTATTCCTTATAAGATTTTTGAGATTCTATATTCTCTCATCTGTACCAATGCGAATCTACGGTGTGATTGCATAGTTGTATTAGGATCTCGCTCTGCTCCACTCTTTGGCATTGTAAAAACGTGAGAAAGGAAGAATTCTAAGGTGGCGTGAGTTGAAAAACAGATAGAAAGTCCCAAAGCGTCGTAAAGTGCTGAGCCGAGCTCATCATAAGGCTTGGAGAAGCAGTCAAGTCCCTGTGGTATCATTTGCCATCACCCCTTAGTTCCATCTTACACTTCTTTTCTTTATTTGAGACGTTTACGTTAGTCTTTTCCATATATGTGGAGACTGTCTATAGCTCACTTTGTGAAACACTTTCCCTATACAACCCTTGTCTTAGCCCCTCAATATAGTCTAACTACATTCGTAGGATAAGGCGCTTTAGAAAAATTGAGACTTGGATCGGATGCCAAATTTGCTCCAAATTCCCTCTTTACTATAAGTAAGCACAGATACCTTCGCAAAATACATAGATGGTCATAGCACTCATGCATTCCTCCTACTTTGCCCATACAAATACATTCATATCTATCTATGTGCACTTAGGTACCTACTATCACATCTATACTGAAATATATAATCTTGTGTTATGTGCTAAGACAAAGTATAAATATAAAGCCTTTTTTGAAGCAATGGATAGAGTTCAGCAAACTACAACTTTCTTAGCCAATGTTCTTTGATTGAGGAGCATAGGTGAAATGGGCAGCTTACTTTAATGTCCCATTTCTAAAAGACCAGCCCTTTTCTCCTTTGCTTTATCCAAAGAAGTCTCTAAGTCTAACCGACTAACTGTTCATACATTACACCGTCGCTTCAGTTTACCTTTCCACTCTCCTCCACTTGACTCATTATTAAATCCTTCAGAGAACTACTTACATACTACACCTCACCATGCATCTATAACTACTTTATTTTACTTTAATTCCCTTTTTTCAGATATCCTCCTGACATTCGCTTCACAGAACTCTTCAATTTTATATGTAGGTTAATGCACAAGTTCAGTAAGTCAGTAGTAATTGCATTCATTACTTCATATTATACCTTAGAAAAATTAATTATAATATTTCCCATAACCTTGCACAAATCTTTGCGACATGAATAATTAAATTGTGCATTACATTTGTGTATGATTTATAAATTATCTATATAAACGAGCTTGCAAGTAACTAGTATTCATATAATATGTATTTGTGAAATTTGTAAAAAATAGCATTTAAATGAAGTAAAAGTGTCCAGAGAATTATCGAGTCTTGTTTGTGGTAAATTCGGCCTCGTTGGTGAAATTGATATAAGAATTTAGTGTTGAGGTCGAAGAAATGCAATCCTTAGAAAGTAAAATAGATCAGCAAAAGAGAAAAGAATGGGACAACTATAAAACTAGGAAATTGTAGTATGACACTAAACGAAAGATAAAAGCGGTTTCGTGTTTCCACCGAGGTCCATGTCCAACCTGCGGCTGCCTAATGTATGAACCACCATCATAAGCGCTTCTTTCTTTAGAGTAATGTATTAGGAAAATGTCACTGGCGTGGTACATACTGAAATGTAGGCATTTCCGCGGAATTCCTGCCATTGAGTTCCGTTCGACAAGACCTGTGTTTGTGTAGCTCTGTGGATGTGCAATTGCACCTACTACAACATTTACCTATGTGGTGGATGTGGCACATGAAATAACACAGAAGACATTACTCTGTATAGGGAGATAGTGTTGCTCATGGATCGGGAGTCAGGCGACACTTACACCGAGTAACTTAAGACAAATGCTATGGGATCGTATCTTCTAGCGATCCGATTTGACTTAGGCTAACACATCTGAAAGGTAAGTATCGGGAGTGCAATATCGGAGAAGTAGCATATCTTAGCATATTTGCTATAGGCTATAGGGATACACTTAGCATTCTCGGTTACACATCTACAAATGAGAGGAGTCTGAGGCCACTACACATTCCGATTTGAACGGATCAGCATCTTTGAAAGCACTCTGGCCGATCTCGCAGATTACTTACAAGGAGAATTCGGAAATCCCCATGCTGATGCATTCTTGCTTGCTATTCGAAGAATCTAGTCGAATCTCGTCTAGTTGACTTCCTGCTGCCTTCCCTTCTTCATCATCGTCACCACACCAAAGCTCAGTTTTAGTTAGCTGACATAACAAACCTGATTCTGTGACTCCAGACTTAGCAATCTTCATCTGCGCCATTCACAGAGAGATAAGTATATACATACGCCTACATTTCATTTCTTCAGTGACATCGCCCAGAGAACGTCAACAAATGGCATTTTAACCTCCCCCTTAAAAATTTAACAAATTCTACAGCATTTAAAAAATTCTGGCGAGGGTGGTTGGATGAGGACCTTTTTCTCTGGAGCCGAGAATGCATAATTTGTATGTGGCCCCTCATTTCTCTCTTTGCAGCTTCCGCGGATGTCGTCTAACTATTTGTCGAATAAAATATCAGCATTTCTATCTGGCACACTCTTAAATCACAGCGGCAGACTTATCTTAAGCATAATGCGTCCACATCCATCTTTCTCGCTAACACCACCGGATAAGGATGCGGCTTAATGTATTCCAGAGCTGACATGACACCATACTACGTACCATTGACTACCTCCAACATTTTTCTAAGCCTGATTTGAATAGATTATCGCAGCGTGTCCTGTCATGCTATCTAGTTAATCCGCATTCAGTAGATGTGGCATCATTCGTCAATCTC
The DNA here is from genome assembly GCA_019776445.1 of Tomocerus maximus. NCBI lineage: Eukaryota > Metazoa > Arthropoda > Collembola > Entomobryomorpha > Tomoceridae > Tomocerus > Tomocerus maximus. The sequence goes on along the minus strand of JABASH010000175.1, from coordinate 18,629 downwards.
TCGACTTTTTTGACCATCAGAAAGTCACATCAAAGTTATCATCTCGTCCCCAATCCATATTTTGTCTCTTGTTTATGGTTTAACCAATACATTTTTATTCCTTTCATCTCTGCATCCACTGGAATTTGTATTCAAAGATGCGTTCCACTCCCAATGCCAAACTTAACCATTGGTGACCTAATTTTTACTATTTTGCACACGTCCTTCTAACATATGTACGATTTCTATTAAGTTCTTAATCACTGTCGCTAGCTATTCTATTTACTACGAACTTTTTCTTAAAATCCCGTAGGATTTGCTTTGGTGTGTAGTAGTATAGTAGTCCTTTGACTCGCTGAAAAAGATATGTAAAAATCATGCATTTTTAATTGGAGCTTGAAAGGAAATATCTACTGCTATATGCACCAGCATTGAAAGTGCAAACTTTCCCAAGTTCACTGCGAATGAATGAGTAGCATTGAAACATTCGTAAATTAATTCATGGCTGAAAACTTATTTAATGCTAGAAAAAGGAAAAAGAACAAATGTTTGGGAGAGAGAGGGGAGATCTGCTTTCTTGTGCAACTAGAAATTCAATGCATCGTTGACATTAGTAACTGTTTTTGTAACATCGTCCTTAAATGGAATATAGAAAGCAGCAGGATGGCGATGTGTGTACAAATATTTCCAATGGACTAGACAGCTCGCTATTGAGTTTTAGAAAATGAGATTTGACTTTCCGTGGGAAGAAGGACAGGGGAGAATATCAGATTTCCTAGTTGCTTGGACATTTGTATTCGTATTCGAGCACAATTCGCTCATGAGAACAGCCTTGCACTATCAGTATACGCAGAAGTAAAATTACAGGGAGAACTCATATTATTATTTTTATGCTCAAAGTCCTCCTAGCCAGTCCGATAGCTCAGAAAGTCTAAGCTGGACGCAGGTAGCTAAGAACATACCAAGTGAATGTCTTGCTCCAGTCCGCCGTATTAAATATCTGCTGTAGAAAGCAGACTTTGTGAGATATCTCCAGACTTTTCAACTATCTTTGTGAATTGGATTTTTCAACTCCCAACTGTTTACTTATACATTACGTTGTAACTCAACTTTCTTCCGTAGCCCAGCCAAGGCAAATCATAACCCTAAAAATTTTGTTTGAGGCTGCAACTATTATTTGGTCAAACGAATCAGTTATATCGCTATGTGTGTAAGTCTAACATATGTATCTGCACAACCCCATTTTTACAAGCACTCTACATTTATGAACGTATAATATAAATTTACACACTTTTCTTATACAGATACCGTAACACAAAGTATACACGCATACAAATAATATTCCATACTATTTATAAACAAATGCTCTATGAAATATCTAATCTGACATTGCATTTTAAATGTAATAATACAGTAAATTTAAATCCAATGAATAAAATTAGTAGTGTTTAACAGGTAATTGTCATCCTAAATACCACATTTTTAATTTATATTAAATAGGTTAATATTACACCAATTTAGAAGTACCTACAGGTACATGGTTACATAGACGACCATGAAAGATGACTACATGAGTACAATACTGTGGCGTAATACTTGGTATAAATTGGAAAACATTAAATATCTTCTCATGACGCTTAATTTAAAATAAGAATTGCTTTTTTCTCTTTCATAACTGCTCTACCGAAATGCCATAACAGTCGAAAAAATTGTCCATATGTAAATAGTACAAATAACGGATGGGGAAAATTGTATATAATTGTTAATAGAAATTGCATTTTGGAATTTATAATTTATCAGAAGTGAACATGAAATTGTTATTGAAAAACAAATTCTCTGATAACGTTTAGCTCATTAATTTGGCATGAGCTTTAGTAGCATCAAAATAATACACATATAAATTCGGCAAACTAATTATTGTATATGAATATAAGTTTGAGTTGGCATAAACATTGCAGGGGTAGGGTACTCTGGTCCTGATTTTGCAGAACTAACTTGGCTTGTCTTGATAAGTAAAATAGTAAAAATAGAGAAAACTATAAGTATGGAAAAGCAATGAAACTTAATTCATTGTGGAAAAGTTGGGAAGACTCAGGGAAAGGAGAAAATGGTATAAAAAGAGGGAGGCCGTATGTTTAGGCGGCTATAAGTTGAAGAAAGCCGGAGCAAAGTGAAGTAAAGAGTGTACGTGTAGGCTTTGGGTCACTAAGCAAACTTTACAAACTTGTCTCTACGGCTTACGGTAAAATAGAATACGGGAAAAGTGTGTGCTGACTACCCACCACTTTCACATCTCAAGACAAGCAAACAAAAACTGTATGCAATTCTTTCGTGCTCAGATTTTCTTTGTTATATCTGTAGTACATTATGCATTTCTCTATACTAAAAATAAGTAAAAGTCGGACAAAAACGCTACTTTTTTCTCTCCATGTTCAGGAGATTCGATTCCAATGACCAAAAGAAACTATGCACTACTCGCCACAAAAATGATGCACCTTTACCCAACGGAATAGCAGCCTAATGTCAAATTTGAAATTTTTATCAGAGCATCTACCAAACGCACTAATATTTCAAATTTAAAAGCGTTCTTGGAAGGTATATGGATAATAATAAGTAATATGCATTTAATTCAAATGTGTACATAAAATACTATTGAGTACCTACGTGGGTAATCATTTTATGGGAGGGAATATGGCGGGGAATGGTTTTAACTTGAGTAGATATGCCAATATTATTATGCTTGCCTACATTATTACACATGCATTTTACATTAGAGGTAGATTATGTTTCCCAAAGATAGAATTATATAGTCTAGGATAGTGTGAAGGGTAGTATAGTCGGCATGTAGCATGAAGTATAGATAGCAGAGCATAGCAGAATAAGTGCAAGGTCCTTAGAAATTCATATGTACATAGTAGTCAGAGGTTCTGAACTGAAATGATATTTTGAAAGGAGGGACCCACCTACTAGAGATACTTATAGAAGTCTAACAATGAATTCTCTATTTGAAATCTCGCTGTTCCTAAGCACTTGCCATCTAAAATTTTTATGGGCGTATTTCAAGATTTTTCGTGGTAAAACATACGCATTCTTTTTCTTATTCGTTTTCATTGCTCTGAAATTTTAATAGATGGTATCTTGACTGTTGGACATTTCCCTTCCGTACCATTGGGTTTTATCCTAAAGTGGATGTCCTACTAGTCATAGGCCGATGTTAAAGTTGAGTCGACTGACAAGATGTGCCCAGATACTTACTACATTACAACAGATAGTATCTAGAGGCAGTAAACCTTATGTAAGTAGTTCTCATCTCCTTGTCTACCTACAGTGTGCTTTTGTTCGGCGGCATTGTACTCAATGGCTTGATTGTCGTTTTCCTTACTGGAGTTCAGTCTCTTTCCTCCTGGAAAACTTAAAATGCAACTTTCTTTGTAGAGAAATATATATATTGTGAGTGGTTGGGTTGGTCTCATTCTGATCCTAGGAGCCAGAGAGCCAGGCTTAATCACGGCATAGGACGCGATGCCATGCAATCTAATAATGCAAAGTCTCCAGCAAGGAAAGTGAAAATAGGAAATGAAAGACGCTGAGCTCAGTCTCCGTCCTCGACTTTTGCATTGCAATGCAACGGAACTGTTCAGCAGATACTTAAACCAAACTAAAAGGAAATCAGTAGGATAGAACTGTAAATAGTAATATACCTTATTCCCTATATACTAAGTCCATATATGTATTTGAGATACTCTTAGTATAGAAAAGTCCCTGTATCTGTACATATCGTATTTTTGACTGTTTAGTTTGGCCAAAAAAGAAGGGTAGAGAGTCAAAGGAATCCAAAGTGAGCTGAACCACTGCCATTTATCATTCTGATCACAGAGAGTCAAAGCTTCTTCCTCTTTTCGCTTGCGAATCCTGTGCTATGAACAATCCTCGTGTCTTTCTTCACTCCGTTTGAGTTGACTTGTCTTTCCTCCGTGCATTACACATTGCATTGAATTACTAGAACTCTCCTATAGAACAAATAATATCACCAAAGTGCTAACACGGCTCTCCTCTCCCTAGTGACCACAATCTCCGAGATCCATTAGCCCATGTTGCCTCTCTTACTTTCTCCTGTCCTGACACAATCCATGTTCGACTTGAGACACAGACCCAGCCAACACTCACAACAGGACACTACAATAAGAAACCAGACCAGATCTCGGGTGACTATCACAAACAAAAAGATCTACCAAGGACGCCGTTATGCAAGATCTTACGTGGACGGGACAAGGACGAATAGGTCCCTCCTCGCCCCATCCATCCCACAAAACAAACCTATTGACCCAACCTTTATTTCATCGCAACACTCCCATCAAAAATACATATTTATCTTTTAGCTCAACCCTTTTCATTCACCGGCCACCAATTTATTATTATTCATTAATATAAATTAATGCAGTCATGCACTTGCTAATTATTTTAAGACTTTTGGTAGGTAATACATCAAAGAAAGTCATAAAGAATAATGTGGAGGAAATAATATTGCAGAGTGTCTAAGTGGAGACGCGTACGTCCTCGTCTTGCAACTACTCATAGCGATAATAATAATAATAAGCAGGATATTCATTGTTTTCTCTTTCTTTGTTGCATGTTCAGTGTCATTTTCCATTCTTTTCGAAGCCCGTGAAGTAATTATGGCTTGTCACAATGTCCAGAGTCTTGGTGACACTTTCATGTCCCGTTCTTTTATCCATTTTCACTCATTCATTTCTGCCGGCATGCGATACTTTAGTAGAATGTTCCTTCCTACATGGTAACAGAGTCTGGCTACGGACACAATAGAAAAACACGAACGAGTGTTACACGAAGGGACGTTCATTCATAAACACACATTGTGTGTGGTCCATAGAATGTATTTATTACTTACACTCCGTTGCAAGTGTGTATCACTCAAATAACCATTAGCCCTAAATAAATTCCCATCTCAAATTACAATGTAGTTATGTATGCATTCAAATCCCAGAGAGAGGGGGAAAGAAAGAGAGCAATTTGTAACTTTCAATAGTTACAAATATTAATCGAGTCATTGTTAGACTTTTGTCTGTCAGCTCTGCTAATAGAAAGTAATAAAGTTAAGAAGAGCACCTTCCTGCTAATTATGTCACGTCACATCTCATTTATGTTATCCAACACTGTGTACATACATTCGCTATGCATTACATTCATTTGGCTTCTATTTATTAATGCATCATACATCAAAGGCTACCTTTGGCTTTTGTGCACTTTTATTAATAGCAACTGTATTATTTGATCAAGCCACCGTGAAACCTCAAAAGACATTCTGCTACCGATCATCTCTTTGCATACATAAAAGTAATTACTATATCCACAGGCAAATTACAGATTGTCATTGACGTTTTTTGATGTTTTGCAATTAGTATGTATATATATGTACATAAGATTCAATTACTATGGGTTCAAGTATTTATTTGTGTCGGTAAATAAATAGGCCACTCTAAATAGCACATTTACAGGATATGCAAGGGGTTATGTCGCTATGGTATAGATTTAGTCGTTGGTGGTGGTAGACAGAGAGAGGGGGGTATATAATGGCAAAGAAGGCTATTTACTTTGGAAGACATGGTGAAACAATAAGTCGCTTGTGGTTTGGTTTAGTGAGCCGGTTCGGGACTGAATTCGGTTGAGTTGGTGGAATATCTGTTGTGAGGCAGAGATAGTAGGGCGGGATGAAAGGAGAGAAATGTTCCTACAAAGAGGAAGATAAAAGTCTCTCCTTTCACCAAACAATTTCTAAAGGACTCATTTTCCTCGAAGACGCCAAATAAAGTGACGGGGATGCGATGTGAGATTCCGTCGAGTAAATGAACAAATGAACTCGAACCCGATTGAGTTGGCCCAAGTCTTGGTCCGCCTCAAGACTGAGTGACTCGGTTAGAGTTCATGGGATGAGAAGACGAGCTTTTGAAGCGGAATTCTTAGGCCAAGTTTGGCATTTATTTGTCTACGATTCCATTTCTCGGCAATTTATTTATATGGAAGCAACATAGGCATTAGCTATGTAGTATTTACATTGTTTGTACCCTCATAACACTTTAGTTCACACAAACAGAGTTACCATTTCAATGTACTCTGTGTAGTACAATAGTAGTCATTCCATTTATGGTGTGAATGGAACAGGAATTGAGTCGGGACCAAACGAAACCATATCATGGAGTAATACACTACGACTCCCTACTCCTCCTCCACTTATTATTGTAACTACTACTAACCTACCTAACACGTTACGTTTCAGAATACTCGACATGTAAGCAGAAAATGGAAACAGCAACACACACTTATATCTTGTATGTACATACTACTATACTAACTACTACCTATATATTAGTACATGTGCACTGGTTCTACATCAAATCCAGTTCAACTTCCGATATGATGCCAGGTAGTGTTTTAGGTAGGCATTTGCATTGCATTCCAGTGCCCTAATGGTAAGTACCCACTTACAGAGTACAACACAAAAGAAACGCAATGCAATGAAGAGGGAAATGAAACATGCATATTGAAATTGAAACTATTATTGCTATTGCCACTGCTACTATTATTATTATTGTTATTATACCTACCTAAGTAGTCATTTCTCCACTATTACTCGCTCCTTCGTCTGCCAACTCTACCTACACACTGGAGGACTGACATATATTAGGCTCCGTGTGCATACATCTCAGTTGACTCAACTCAAGAGAACCACAAACAAGGTTAATGGATACATGCACACAAATGTCCACAATACTAACAGCACAAAAGCTAAGGAAATTCTGACATTGTGAATAGTTCCTTTGCCTCCCACATTCTACGCAATGCGGTTATGGCCATAATATTGTCCTATTTTGTTTTATTCAACGTATACACTCTTATGTCTTGTGTCACGCCGAGAAATGGCGAAAATGTAAATGCTTTCCTCCGACCCATAATATAGTGGTGGCTATAGACCTTCTCTCAGTATACCTTTTCTTGGAATGTCTGAGATGGTGAAAGTCCTCTGAGCATCTACAACTGTACACATAAATAAATTTTCACTATTGTGACTCCATTTATTTTTATTCATCGTCACAGCGACAGAGTGGAAGATGCAAAGAGCAATTGGTGAGAAATATCGACTTTGTAATGTTTGTACATTACATTACACTGACCTACTGATAGATGGGCCGACTATAAAAGAAGACGATTTAAACCCAGCCAGGATTCAATAGAGTCGGCCAGTCGAGTAATCATGTAAAGATAAAATGTAGTAATGCTACTGCTAGAGGCTACATGGCTACATTACCCAAATGCACTCCGACGCTACTATGTACCTATAAGGAATATTTTTGTGTCTCCAACTCCGAGAGTCGTAAAATGCAACTAATCTGATATAGAAAGACTGTCTTTTGCATTCCGATGCACAAATGCCTAACTCTGAATTGCGTCGGAGGAAATAATATTCTCGTGTTGCTAAATTCTCCCACTTCTTACGTACATACATAATAGATACATACTCGAGACTATTTAGTATTAGGAAGCAACAGTCGGCCAATTATGTGCAAACGCAATACAACAATACAATGCAATAGAAATACAGGATAACACAATGGACTGGGGCTGCAGAATGGAGTCAGTGAGTTAGTCCCCCTTTCCCTCAATACAAAGAGCTACACAGAAGCCGAATCGCTGGATTACTTACACACGAATTATTTTGTATAGGAAGCCCGAGAAGTGCAATGCTCTGCTCAAATCCATTCAATAGAAAATCTAATAGGATCTAAGTTTTTATGTTGCTCTATAAAATATCCCGAAGCTGGAACTCTATCATTCCAATGAAACTAAATACACCTATTTAACGCCTAATCGCAACTAAGTATCTTTTATCCTCAATTTCCGCAGGTGTCACTACACACTATTTGTGGCATTACCATAATAGCCCTACTTACACAATTGTAATATTAGACATTTATTTAAAACTTGCATACAGCAGCGAATTATTTATTCTGAGTGCACATCATACAGATTGAAACTACCACAATTATAGTACGGAGGTACTAATATCAAAGACCAAGAGTGGCTTGGATACATTTCTGAGTTCATGAACTCCAAAATTCGATTTTAAATAGGACAACGGCATGAGTGTGTACACCGTCATATGAGAATGTGTGTAAAGGGCAGTGAAAAATGCTTCAGTGGATGGCAACCTTTTCAATTATGCAAAAATGATGACAGAGTGCTCTTTCTTTGCTTCTCGAGACACAGTTTGCTCTTCCCCTCGTATAGAACCTATTTCAGGTTTCTCCACCATAAACATTTTCCAAACTGAACTACTTTCCCCATCCCCACGGTTCAAGTATACTTCGTGAAAATTGTATGCACACGCATATCCATGTACTCAGTTTGCATTCCACTATTACATCTAAATGATATATGAAGGAAAATGGCAAAATGTGTGTAAACTTGTGTGCCAAATAGGGAGATTGTATTACAATTTGAGCAAGATTTACATTTTGCACGTCTGACAATATTCGCTGCATTATATTAACCAGGTGGTGGTTATTATATCCAGCAATGTCATGTGGTTAGGTAGATTTGCAATATTAATGCACTAAACATATATGTGATTAGTCTTCATCTGTTGAAATGACAGCTACATATTAAGATATAAGAAATTATTGTGGAACATGACACATTTAACCACTTGTTAATCTCCTTAACTCTCAGAAATATTATAAAAGTATGTCTTTATTTGCACTATAGATGATGTACAAAAGCGTTGACGTGTAATTAAAACATTCTCAAGGATCACTTTGTTAATCCTGGAAATTGACAGTTTGACTGGCCTTACCACATTTGGTTAAAGCTTTTGATAGCGGTTGGGGAAAATGTAATACAGGGTATCGACCTAGTAAACAGGCGGCATCACATATTCTCAAGTGTCTTCGTATGTATATAGAAAAATGTGTATTATTGACATATGGTGTGTGGGTACATATTAGAACAGAGAATAATTTTTTGGGGATCGAAAAGATTGACTGTGAGGGAACCGTGATGAGCTGTAACATTAGAGATGAAATTTTTCCCTTGAGAGAGGATTTGGGATGACATAATCCATCATTGGAGCTAGATGCTTTCGACTCTGGAGTTAAGCTGAGCAGTACCATCCCCATAGGCTACTCTCTTCCTAGCCATGGCCAATGCTCCGTTTAAACTTGAAGGGGAAATAAATATCCATCTTGTTGTATGTTGTTACATTACAAAGATGCAGTTATAAGAGTGTTTGTCTATATAGCTTAGATGATTATTATGTATATATAAGGAGAAAGCACTCGGGAACTAAAGCTTAGTAGGGAAAGCAAAAGGGACAAATGTCTTCATTCCGCCACACAGCAGAAATTAGATTACTAAAGTTACTTTAGACCTGGCTTCAATGTCCTTTCGCCCTCTTTCAACTATCTCAACATCGCATAAAAAATTAATGCCTCATTATAATGACATAGTTTTTCAGAGTTCAAATTACTCCTATCACGTTGCTTTGTTAATTAACCCAAACTTTGATGCCATTTTCCTATTTGCTCTTGCATACCAAAGACTAGTTCCCTAAAAGTTTCACTTTCCTTTGAGTGCAATGTTACACATACATACAAATCAACATCATAATTAAGGCCATGTGCATCTACACTACAGCAATTTTGCATAAAATGGCAAATGCATCTACAGAGACAACTAACCACTAAAATGATCAGTATTTATGCAAAGGTAACTTTGGGTATTGCATTGGAGTATACAGGATTTATGACATTCTATTACATGCTTGACCACATAACTGAAACTACAAAGCTTCAGGAGATCTGTCGTTGCTTAGAAGAGTAAATAGTGTTATGTAATTAAATGTGTGTGCATGGCGTTAGAGTATGAAATCAAAGTAAATACTGTTTTACTGATGAAAGTAAATAATAATTGTCAATGAATAAAAGATTTGTGGTTCTATAGTCTGATCCAAAGGTAGAGAGTGATAAAGTATTTATAGGAGAGTCATTTAATGTGCAGTTGTTGTGGCAGGAAGAAATAAGTGTGATTGAAGCGAGTAAAGTTGAGTTATGTGTAAGTGGTAATGTATGTGTTGTCTGGAAGAGGACTGCAATGCGATGGATTGTATGGCACTTGCCACTAAGTTGAGCAGATGGGAAATGAGAGTTAAGAGAGTCATGTCGTTGAAATGGTGCGAATGTGTAGTTGTAATGGAGAGAAAAGTGTTTCGAGTCTGAAGAGGGTCGCGAAGAACAAAGGAAGATTCAAAGTGACTGAATTCGTGTAAAGTGCATGAGCTCAAGGAGAAAGTCTTAAGAGAAAGGATGACAACTGAGGAAGTATGGTCGACTAGACCTAATAGCACCGAACCTATACGTACTTCCAGACATCTATGTAGGATGTGGCTAGTTAGAGAGTCCTGCCGTCTGAGTCCCACTGCATAGGCTTAGCAGACCACGACTAAAACAAGTGACAGCGAAAGTCTCTCAAAACAAGGCAATGTACATATATACATTTCTGATACACCATTGTGGTTTCCCTTTATTTTCCTTCCACAGAATCACTCTATACTGCACACCGTAAACTCCTCAGACCACCCCAACGTGTGTATTGAACTTGCTCTATGTACATAGTAGCTTATTTATATAGACTCTAGTCCTTAATGGCCATGTGCTGAAGATTGAGTCTTTACGGCGCTATTTCTTAGGGAAAGATATTTGGACTCTAAATGTATTAAGTATGTAAGGTTTAGCAGGATAGTGAGTCGGATTTCATTCGGTAGTAAGCACACGTCTAAGTATCTTTTATTCTGGCAGAAAGGGTGAGCAAGGAGAAAAGCCAGGACTGTGTCTCCCTATTAAATATTTAATCCTTTAAGAGGAAGATTGGATTATGCCAAACAGAGGGAGAGGTAGACACTTGAAACTGTGGTCAATAAGATGAGGAGCAAAATGGTCTTGCTAAGACAATAAGACATGCTCTTACGTACCTTTAGCAAGTACACACGTGGACGTGTCTGAAGCTACCAGAAAGCATTACTGAATACGAGAAATGGCTAAAGAAGTTGTCTAATGCCTTAATGTATCTTTCCATTAATTTCAAATGGGAAAATCAATCAGTCATTCCCCTCACATAGCTCTTTGGATGGACAAAAGTTTTAATTAAAGTAGATCAATCGACATTGTGCAAGGGGATAATTTACATAGTAATGCCCATGCATTTAGTCATTCTACGCGTGGGGAGATACATAAAAATGCAAAGAGACACGAAAGCTATTAGAAAAGACAGGCGCAGTCCTTGACAATAAGATGTGGTCTAAATATAGTCTGCAGGGTTTTTCGAGTTTATTGTCAGTCATTTCTTCAATATGAGTATCGGATGGAGAAAGTTATGAGGTAGAGTAGTGTGCAAAGTTGGCGAAAGTCAAAGTGAGATCTTTTTAGATCAGATCGACGAAAAAATGTCAAGACACAGAGTGTTACAAGGAATCCATACTGAGTAGGGGAATGTAGAAAGAATAAAGTAAAGCTGGCATGGAATGAGATATCCAGTATACATAGTCAAAGCAGTAGGACAGTTATACATCTCAATCTCATTGGAATTCAGAAGGATGAGGCTGATGTGATGTGCTACATCATCATGATACCTTCTCTCCACTTACACTCCACTTCGACTTCGTCAACCCAACTCTACCCAAGGAAACCAGTCCGAGAGAAAGCACACAAGTAGTACAAGGGGCCATTTCCTACACTTTCCCTCTATTTAGGACAGAGTGATGGAAAGCAATGTTTAGACTGTAGTAGTACTGGCAATGGACTTATTGCTACCCAACCATCTCATGTACTAGAAATTGATGTAAGATGATACACACACAGACAGATGCAGTTAAAATGCCTATGAATCCATTACATTGAGGTTTATCTAAAGATAAGTGCATTTCCTTCGTCTTAGTACTTTTCCTTAAAATAACAGGTCCGTAATGTATCTGTTTGAAAACCGTCCAGATAATGTAGCCGTAGTGAGACAGAATGTTAGCAATACATCTGTGCTACTTATTTTGATTCTGAAACACACTTGCATCCCAGTTGTTTTCATTCCCAATATATTTACCTATAACACTGATAACATGATAACCCAATCCATCTGTATTTGTACAGCGTTTATTTTCTTTTGTTTCTCTCCAACTGTGTCACTCATATCTTCAGACACTCTGTGATACCAAATGTTTCAAAATGCATGGCACGTTCTATCTGACTTTATAACACGAAATAAGATATTTTCTATCATAAGTCATAGCTTTGCACCACAGACAAAGTCATTGGAGCATAAAAATAACAGTTTCTTATGACTTTTCTACTTCCATAAAGACTTTTATGACGCTGTTTAAATAGAAGCAGTACAATAAGAACGAGTTGGTGGGACTAATAGACATTGGCATGCTGTGGATTATGTGATTGTGGTAATGATGATATTGCTCTGTGAGGACGCTTTACTATTCTCTAAATGTTACTTCCATTTCCCTATTCGCAAATCAGTCCTAATTTTGCATAAAATATTTCCATGCTGAATCTCATGTACCATTTTTAAAATTCCATATTGATTTATTCAACCATCTTGTTTCTACTAACCACAAGCCTCTTGCAAACCTCAAAGCACAGTATGAGGCGCATAAAATGAGTACAAGAGACACCTGCAACATACATTTCTGGCTTTTCTGTTCATCCATCTACTCAATAACTCTAGTGCATTCCCCTCAAGTGGTTAAACCTTCGGGGATTAATAAATATGTAGTGCATAATATAACATGACATTTTAGTAGAATCATACATCTGCATATGGGACACATTATTTCATTGGTGACCTGGATTATGCATTGCTTATGTCCTACATAAATAATGAATCAGTAGGTATCTATTTTGTAAGTTAGTAGTCTAAGACATTGCAGCGGAGGGTGAATTAAATGATCACTTTCTCAAAGATAATTAGTGTCTAATTAAATTTTTGTCCAGAGCAGCAAAAAAGTGGTATACCATAGTGCATCGTGGCACTATCTGAATTTTGTGAGTAAATAGAGCTATAAAATAAGCATTATAACACAAGGTAAATAGACGGCAGGGAGAAAATAGGTCAGTTTGTTTGAAGAAAGAGTAAAGCAAAGAAGGTAATAATTGTGAGAGTAATTCGGAACAAGAAAAGGGTCGGAGTTTGGGTTCAGTAGTTTCTCTTTATGAATGGTACATATACTTACGTAGATATAAAATAAATTCAGATAATCTTATAGTGTGTCTGTGGAGAAATTAGTAATATGATAGAGCTAGTAGTATTAGCAAATGAATATAGTAATTGTTACAGATAGAGTTAAAAGAGAAGAATAGTACGTCCAAGATAGGAGAGCACAGAAAGGAAATTAATTGTAATCAAGCCTAGGAGAAGCGAGGAGGTAGTGTACAAAGTAAAATAATGGTGTTGGTCTTAATATTTATTAGTCTGTGAAGTCTTCTATCAACTCTTCTATAGAGAACAGATATAGGAAAGGAGCTGTGTGCAAGTTGTGGAGTGAAAAGTGGCTATTGGATCCAGGGCTGAGAGTGGTGCCAGTTAGGCCAAAGGAACTGGACCTGCCTGGCATTATGGAGCACAGTGGAGGGTAGAGTAGCAGACCATATGCAGTCAAATACTCGTGTTCAGCAGTCAAGTCAAGGATGAAACTTAACTCAGTCAGTAAGGGCTTTGTGGTTCTCTATTTTTTATACATAAAGAGAGAAATTCACTAAAATACTAAAGAAATTCAGTCGAGAAAGGAAATGTGTAGAGAGGAAGAGAAACAAATGACCATGGTGAGCTCACTATTGTGTCTGTATGCATAGAATAATCTGCCCTTTATTTCCTACTACTATCACTACTACTACTATCACTACTACTACTACTACTATCACTAGGTATTTACTATAATATTGCTCCTGGCCTTCAGACTTTATCTACCAAACTTTCTACTCTCTCTCTTTCTCTTCCACATCAGCAGTAAGTAGTTAAATAAGCGAGTATACACAGAGTATACATCTTCCAAATCTGTAGGACAACTCGTTCCTACTCACTCATGGCGACTACAGGTTTTATTTAACCTTCCCAAAAATGTAGCCGAAACATTGGCAGTGCTTTAAAATAATCCCAGAGCCAATTGGTACATCGCACATACAGATAGAAAACAAGTAATTCAATCTGATAGAAGAGGATCCACCCAACTTGCTAGCTAACACTTTGCTTTACCACATCCTCATTATTGCTTTTATATTGCTCTCTTCTTTCTCTCTCATTTCCAATTTATTCCCATCCAACACTGTAACTACTAACAAATTGCATTGATTGATCACAAAGTCTATTGCCAGCACATCATTGGAAATGAGAACACATTAGGCATTCCTCTTCTACTATCATCATCCAACTATTTTACGACTTTTCCTACCACAAAATACCACATTTCCTCTGCTGCCATTCCCACAGAATATTTACATTACTCTGGCTGCTAATGGCATTTACTGCTATATAACACACTGTCCTGCAGGGTAAAAATAACCGAAAATAATACAGCAGGAATCAGATTAGCCGACCCAACACCAAATATGGTTACATGTAATTATGTACAGCTCTTATTAAAATGATTACAAGTTTTAAAATTGGAAAAAATATTAAATCTAGCCTTGGAAGGCCATCATTAAATGGGAAAGAAATAGCTTGGTTGACAAATTTAGAACTAATAGTAGTTTTGCTTATGTTCCCAGAATGTCAGAGTTAATCAGATACATGACAAAGGTATAATCATCCACCGACATATTTTTTGTATGACAACAGTTTGTAGCAATATAGGTTACATGTACCAACTACACTGTTATAATAATTACAGATTACAGTATAACTTTGCAGAACTTGATTGAGTGTACTTCCCAGTAGGTACAAGTAAAAATATTCGGGATTCAAACTTATCTATAATCCATGCAGACGTTTAACACGCGATCTATACTTGACGGTAATTGACAGCAACTAGGTATGCATGCACAATACTAATATAAGGTGTAATTCAATTTTTTTGTCGTCGAGGTTGTCTTGTCTAAAATGCTAATTCAAGAAGTAGAGGAATGGAGACCATATTTTAAACATAAAATGATTCGTAATCAGCTACTACCGTTCTATAAGGTTTCTGAATTAAAAATGATATGGGGTCTGCATTCATCGTCCGTCGTTATGCATAAGTAACACGTTCTGAATCCAATATTTGACAGCTACGGTTATTAAACCTCTATGTTGTAATTTGAAAGCCACATTTCATGGGGCATTCGAATAAAGTGCAAATCCGGAACAAATAACAATAGTTATCAATCATTTTTCGATCAATCGACAGCTTTCTACTTGGAAATGGTGAGCTATGAAGTCTATCCATGTATAAAATATGTGTTGGGTAATATATAATTTAATTTATAACTTGTCTGGCAAATATATCCGTTTATTATTAGTAATGGTATTACATGGATATAACATCCTTACATAATGCATAAGAGTAAATAATAATAAAAAAGATTAACATAGTGTCCACACAATTAGTTAATGTAAATACAGTCTGAAAACATAAAAATAGACATAACGATTAAACGCATAGGTAAGGAACAACGGGGATTAACGTACCGACAGAGAAGCCAGCATAAAGAAACGTCTGTTGTGCATTCTTTACAGAATATTAAAAACCAGAAAGCATTGAGAAAAATCAATGAAGTATGAAAACATTTCATAGTAGACCAGGCTGGCAAAGAAACAGGTCCATAAAGGAGAATATTATATCTTTAGCTGCAGACTAAAACATTGCTTGGATAATTATTGCACACGGCATTGTTTGACATAGAGCAAGATGCAAAGTACACAGATTGTGCTTATTAGGTCTACTCAAGTTGAAATAAAAAGGAAGAATATTTGCAGTACGATCATAATAACCTTTTGTCGGCCAACATAAAAACCGAGTTGATCCATGGCTTCATCCACAGGCAGAACAGCAAGCGATACTTACATAAAAGTGAATGAGAGATCTATTACTTTTTGTACTTTACACTGCATTGTATGAGAATGTTGCTTCTTTGCCTAACAATTGCTCAACACTATACAATTCCCAAGTTTTGCATTCAGTGTTGAGTCGTGTTCGTCTTCTGTGTGACATGACAGAGGAGCATACTTCAGCTCACCAACATAACAGCCCTATCTACCTAGACACACATTATCTAACTAACATAATACAAACATATACATATAAACTAACAAAAGGCATCTGTCTGCTACTCATGCAAGTGAAAGCTCGACTGTTTTTCGAATTGTCTTGTGATGGATGGATGGATGAATGAACGTATTCTTATTCATTTCCACAAAAACATGAATAACATGTATGCGTATGTGCCCAACGTAGTGCAGGTTTTATTTTCTGGGTTGAGCACACTCATCGAAAGACTCTTACACACTATACGACAAAGAATTGTACTTTATACTAAATAATAAATATATATCTCTGCATATAAATTGTATGCTGGCTGTTATTTATTAATAATAAAGATAGGATACAGCATATTTGTGAACTGTTAGTTGTTACTCAGTAATACGTGGTAGGACAGTATGGAAAATGCCTCTAGTACATCTACAACTCGATATCTATGCATAGTATCTGTTTCTGTATTTCTGAGCACTGGCGGAGTTTGTTGGTGTATTTATGTGTGTATGTGTGTGAGCTCTCTCCCTCACTCAGGTAAGTTTAATATAAGTGAAACTTATCGATCTGAGATGATGTTGTATTTCCCCTGACTAAACTAAACTACCATACACAACAGCCCAAGGAAGGGAGTTCAATTCAAGAGCATGCACACGAAAACTACGAAAGCTCGTTCAATACAATCGCTCCACGATAGTTTTATAGGTGAGTAAAGTACCAAAAGTAAGTAAGCAAACCACCTATCACTACATGTGCGTATAAAAGTTTTAGTCACACATTTCCATTGGCATTGCACAGCTCCACCACTCACACACACTCTACTACTCATTCTATGCCAAAGTAGTAGTGCAGGACGTTAAATAGCTAGACTATGTAATGGCAGAGGTGCCTACGTCTCTTTTAGGCATTTACGATTAGACTGTAGTTTTATGGTGGAGAATACAAGTTGGAAAATAGGCAAGGAATCAATATCTCATTATGCTTGAATATTTTATAAAGATGACAAAGAGGCATGCACTCACTGGCAACACAACATGTCACCACCACCGCGATCATCACAATGAACCATCTAATATACAGTCATCTCCAACTACGATGCCTACATTATACTTATCCATGTAAATCTACACATTACAACTTCCATATACCCTGCTATTTAAATCCCATTACAATTTTCAATCTAGTTCCTTCACTCTCTTATAATACCTACTTAATCCTGCAATGCCTACTACCTTCTTCAACTTTTCTGCATTCCAAATATACCTATTTACCCAAATGAAACCTAACACATACCCGCAAAACCACATTCCATAAATTTTATATCCTTATTTCCTACAGTCTGATTAGAGGCTAAATGCTAAATCAGATTTTTCTAATTTAGTCTTCAATGCTGATATACCTTTCATGCTTAATACAATGAGTGCATTTTTATCTCAAGTGACAAAATGCGCTTGTATTAACTAACTATTTGTCTAGTCTGTGTAATACGAGCATTGCCGTTCTATCCTAAATCTAAGCACAAAATGTAGATTTTGTCTAATAAACAGGATAGTATTTCATTTATATGTTTGTGAAGTAGATTATTTTTAGATATTCTTCATAATGCATTTTTGTATTAGGTATAGACTAGCCGAAGCGGTTTGATATTCTCAGGTGACACATGTCCTTTAATTTTATTGCCCACAGCAGGTCTCATGAAAAAACTGCATTAAATATTATAGCAAAGCCGATGGTAAGTATATATATTATGACGAATAATGCATTGAGTATCCTGGGTGAATAGTGAATACGCAGTAAATTTTTTATTACATTTTCGACTTTTATTTGACCATCGATATTTCTTTATGTGAATTTTGTAAAGAACTTCTTTTCATTTACGAACTCTTAAGAAACCCCTTCCATATGAAGCTATGGGATAACGTCCACACACTGAGATAGAGATTACTTTCTCTTCTTTTATAACTCTAGTTGTTAGCCATAGAAATACATAAATGTATAGATCGTATTGAAGAAATCTCTGAAAGTCATAGATGTTTGATTATATGACATTAAAAACGACAACCCTAGATGGTTATTTTATTTCTACTTGTCCCTAACAGCGTTGGGTTTAGCCGGCTAGTTTACTATTTAGCCACCCACTCGGGAAAAAGAAACAGAGTGGGTTAAAGGGGCAAAAGTTGAAATCGTAGTTTATTTGCCAGTGGCAGTCGACCTATGTCTCTCCGTTGAAATGAGTTTTAAAAACGGACTAAATATACTATAAAGACTCTAATTTTCAATCAATAGGGCAGTTCAATTTTCGACGATTATTTGCTAAAAAAGCGATTATTCCGCAAAAACATAATAATCGGTGCTACTA
>JABASH010000174.1:0-53634 GCA_019776445.1 Tomocerus maximus | reverse complement strand
ATCTTTTATGTGTGTTTACACACTCTTCAGAGCTACAGACTACGAGTCTGACATGGAACTACATAGATAAAAGAGGTGAATACATATTACAAATGCAATTTCATGTAGCATATGTGAGCATATAGATGTGTGTACCATATAAATTAAGTAAAGCAGAATTTTGCAGTTTTGCTCGTTTTATTAAGGTTGTATCTGTGTTTTGTAGATCAATTTTTGACTCGTTTCCAACAAAACTACAAGTGAACGGAAAGTGGAGAGCGAGAATTGGAATGCATGCAAGGAAGAGTAAGCATGTATGCATGTGCATGTGAAGTGTGTAGTATTTACATTATTGTACCTTCTAATATGGAGTAAAGAAATGAAAAATCCTTTTCGTGTATCACAACGTGACTACATGCAGACAGTCCAAATCCCATTTCCGACTCTCATTCTGTGTATTTGCTTTACATCTA
The DNA here is from genome assembly GCA_019776445.1 of Tomocerus maximus. Lineage (NCBI taxonomy): Eukaryota > Metazoa > Arthropoda > Collembola > Entomobryomorpha > Tomoceridae > Tomocerus > Tomocerus maximus. The sequence continues at coordinate 53,182 of JABASH010000174.1, read as the reverse complement.
CATCGATCCTGTGTACTTGGATGCCAATGCAATGCAATTCAGTTGCGGAAATAATAGTAAGTGTAGAATAACCCTGCATGGTACTTTGATACTAGTACACTGCAGATATAGTGACTGTGGAATTGAAGTGGAATATCTTCATTGTAAACCCAAAGGACCAAAGTCAGACTACATGTTAATGCCTACCTAGCAGAAAGACAATCTAACGCAAACCTTCTTGAACATCTAGATACTTTTTGAATGCTGACATGTAGTTACGTAGCTACCTTAGGACAGTTTTTCGATTGTAACTCTGTCTCAGAGGGCAAAGGGATCCCGAATCCAGAATCTTGCCATACCCTACCACAGATCACAAATACTTGTGTACTACATATTTTGTAGCTATAGGCAAAGTAAAGTGTGTCAAGCATTTGCTTCCATAAAGTCGACATTTTTTCTTTTATGGGTTAACTTAAGACGAAAGTATGACTAGATCACCTATACATATGTACACAAAACAAAATTACATATATTCCCACCTACGCACATACACAATATAAAGATAGATAAATAAAAAATGTATGTATTGAAAAAGGAAAAACTATCCAAACGAAACTAAAAAGAGAATGCAGAATGTATAGCAAGAGAACAAAAACAGAAGCATCCAAGAGAGAAACATCATCAGAACTCACATAACAGATAACAGATCCGACCTCCGCAAATCTCAAAGGGTTCAATTTCTGTTTCTGTTAACAATATTATATAGTGTACGTGTGTAATGTAACTGTTATATTGCTGTAGAAAAAGCATAGAACCTTGTCAAATCAGAATACACAGACAATGTTCCGCATTTCCTTTCGGCATACTCATCTTCTGATGTGACGTGTTGTGGTGTCTAATGTGCATTTGCCATAACTTAACAATATATGACACCCATTTCAACAGAATGCCTACAACTTTTAGCTATATCGTAGGCTAGGTATAGGGATGCATAACGAATAACAACTTTCTTCAATCTACGAAAACTGAACTGAATTGAACTGCAAAATGATCTAATAACATCAGTAATGTCTTCTAATAGCCTGTCTAAATTACAGTGCAGTTGTCCCCAAAGAACAAATCATGCAGCTCCAAGTTGTCACACAGTTGTGTTCTAATGCTCAAATCCAGTTTAATCCTGTTAAAAACAATATACCACTTAGGACCTAAAGGGCATGACAAGAATATTTATGTAACTGTGTCGTACGTAGCGGATAATGCTATAATATTATCATTTCATTGATGATAAAATATTTTACTCAGTAAAAAGATATGGTATGCTATGATAAAAGATATCCTACTTTTGTTTTCCTGGCATCTCAGAAACTGAAATCGTTACAGCTATTTGTAAAAATGCTTATTTTTATTTGTTGCTTTATCAATTTGCTTCTTATAGTAACTAAAGCATTCAGCAGTAGCATAATATCCCTAAGGCCTAAACGGAACTACTTCTAAAGTGTGCGAAGAACCTTATAATCTTTCAGAAAATAAAAACCATGTACGGATCTGCAATAACTCTACTGACAATATAATTTCCAAGAGAGAAAAAATGAGGACTCGCCGTTAGAATGTACATTGTATTGCAAGAATATAATAATCATGAAATAAATGATGATCGTGCTGAAACGTTTCGTAAATAGCATTAACATCCATACTACTTATTGAACTGCAGGTTATGAGTTCAGTTTTGCAGTCAATTTCCATCATAGGAAATAGCGGAGGAGCAGAACATGTCCACAAGTAGCATGGTTTTAATCGGCAAGGCTTCGTCCACATACTGACATTAATTCACGTCTCATCTTTCACACAGAATTTCAATTTATAGTCCCACTTATTCATGAAAGAGAAATTCTGAGCATATGGTTCATCATTTTGAATACCTAGCTCTACAATTGATTTTTGTTAACATAGCGTGTGTCAAAATCCAAAGTTGACAAAAGTATTGCTGACGATGGCATCTTTTGGTCAGACAGAGAGAGGGGACAAGCAAAATCGTATGTGAAATTGTCTAATATTATAATAGAGATCTCCCTTTCCGACTAATCCGTAATGCATTCTAATATGGTTGAGCAAGTCAATAATAGTCAATAGTGAGATAAAGACATAGAAAATAATAGAGAGAGAGAGTTTATCAAGTTTTCCTAGCTTATAACTTGGAGTTGAGAGATATGTTTGTCAGCCCTGCATAGCCAGACGATAAAATTATTCTTTTCATCTCTTTTATGACTGAAGCTGAAATCTTAAAACTTTCCATCCCCCTAGCCCATGTTACTTTGCTTTACTAAAATACGTTTTCTACGTGCAGATTTAGAATTGAGACATGTACATGCAATCGGCACTAGAATTTAAACATACAAGATGTGCCAAGAACAAAAGGGAGCTGATTATTTGTTAGTCGTTATGCCTCTTCTCTTCCATCACATTGCAGCAAAAACTCAGCAAATAATATATACGTGAACACCATTAAAACGTTTACTTAGTCGCTATTGTGCTCTCAGCTCTCAAGCAAAGCACCAGATGGACGGAAATACAGTTGATGGTGTTTCAAAAAGCCCATCACACACATTCTCATCGTGGCAGTTGCATTAAAGACTAAACACCAAAGTATTTACTCTTACAGCTGGCTGAAGGATTTCTTTCACACTTGGCCACATAACAAATACTATGTAGTATTTGTTTTTATACACTAAGTCTGCAAATTACAAGTATAAATTAAAGTTTACACACAATGTGCGTACAATTCATATGTTGTTTGTAATGTGTTGCTTCGCGAGGTTTGAAACATTTACATTGCCCTTCCTTAGGGATTTCTCTATACAATACAGTTATATAAATATTTACATGCTTTTTGTAAACGTATTTACTGGGAGTATTCCATTATAAAAAAAGATTTTACATTTTCCTCATATCAATATTATAATCTTATTAAATTGGCTACTTAATCGACTTAATCTAACTTTATTGTCATGATACGCTTATACGTCAATAATAGTCATAATAGCATAAGATATCACGGTGGGTGCTATGTATATGTACCAACCAATAAGCAGGCAACTTAGATACTTATTTTTATCTACTCATTCCTAGCTTTAGAATGTCCTTATGTCAAGCGGTAGTATAAGGGTAGTTTGTATTTCTGCGAAAGTTGGAATGAAAGTAGGAAAGATCAATTCACCATTCTTGCCTTTCGCACAAATTCATTTCAACATTACTTACTTACAACACTCATATTACATACATACACTGATACACTCGACACTCACTACACTCATATACATCTATTTATATTTGACGCAAAGTCGCAAAACCTACCTGATCGTTAGCACTGACGATTTTACAAAAGCTGCACGTGCACAAAATATATAACAGATGCGACGAGGCAGACTAATACAGTCAATAAACAGTGATCTTATTATCAAATGTAGTCTTTGTAGTTTATTAATGGCAAAGACCGTCTATATATTTGAGCTCGGGGAAAACCCTCACCACACAGGCACAGGTTTATTGAAAATGTGTGCCCAAAGGGTTTATTCTCACAGTACACAACTTACATTACATTAACTCTACTACATAGCTTACTTTATAAAACTTGTGAGAATTTCACGTGTCTATACGATTGACTTTCAACAGATAACCTTCAACTCACTACTGGTTGGAAACAATATGGTTCGTTGAAATGAAAAATATCAACTATTTATATTAGGGCATTATTATCATATTACTGATTATAAACAGACGATTTAATAGGTACGTATGCCTTAGTAGCAGTAGTATAGATTTAAATAAATAAACATTAACTATATTATATTAAAACTTTCTAATCTCCACTTGGTAAGTTGTGGAGGGAGTGAATGAGAACTTAAAATTGACTTCGTAATATAATCGTCAGAGGAAAACAAGAGAGTCCGAAAGAGAAAGTGGGTGTGCAGTGAAAGTAAAGTTTATATATTTGTGTATCGTGGAGGCTAAGCTGGTAGCTTCGTCCAACTCAGTGGCTCATCTCATCGCATTAGACTATTCCAGCGATTTGTGAATTTCTGACTCTTAGTTGAGTTGAGAGAGTTGAATTGAAACTGCCAAACAAAACTCTGGAGTAAGGAATAATGCACACAATGTTGATGTGGTGTGGCAGGGCAGTAGAGCAATGAAAATGAAAACATATTACTAACGCACGTTTCAAATTCTTCAAATAGTTCATACTGCACAGTGGTGCAAGTTGAGATTTTCTCCAGCCGATACTGGACACCATTCTTGACTAAGTGACTTGACTTAGTGTATAAAGCTATAGTATACAGGATGCGTAGATATTGATGGAAATAAGTGAGGTTGTGAATCTCGAAGAGGAGAAAGCATTCAATATCCTTTGGATTCTACAGATAGGGCGAGTCGCATTCAACAGAGCGTTGCCCTCTCATAACTCTGTCCAGAACAACTCAACTGACTTTTGCCCACTCAGGCTTTTCACAATCAGATTCTACTTTTGATATACAGTGTACAGACTACGTATGTTTCTCAGATGGCTACTCTATCCATTGATAACATGAATATATGGTCATTTCTAAAAGTATACCATGACCATGGTCGGTATGCGGCAAAGGAGAGTAAACCGTGCATTTCCTATAATCCAATGCATATCTAACAATAACTATTGCACAGACTTCCTAACCTACATGTGTTTTAATATAGACCAGTTTCTTCTATCTGTAGCAACTATGCAATTCCATATCTCAATATGTAGGTAACTACAACCTTTCTTTTTCAGATCCACCAAGTGGAACAAATTCAAGACGAACTTTCTCGCTCAATATTCTCTTTTGTAAGGACATAGAAAACTACTTGAAGAATAAAGTAAAAAAAGCTTTTACCTACAAAGACTTATATGACCAAACTATTGGATAGCACTCCTACACAAAAAATCTCATGATTTCTTCAAATCTACTGTCCATATTTGCAAGCGTTTCCTTCCACCAATAAAACTACTAACTAATACCTCTGAGGAAGACCTTAGATTTTATTTTATTTCTACTCTCTACTATTTTATGAGCTACAAACTTGTCATATTTGTAAAATGTGTTCTTCCTTCCGTGCAAATCCTCATTCAAATCTTTTTACTGCCCAAGGCATCTACTTTCTCCGAAATAAAAAATATGAGACGACTCCCTTCATCCAATTGCTTCCTGCTTGCCAGTACAGATACATCATTTAATAAGATAAAGGTACAACTGGGGCAGTCAAATTAAATAATTCTCCTTGTCCCTTTCTTTCCCAGTTCATTCTTAGTTACCGTGAAACTCATACTTTCATTTACTTTCACTTTACCTTTCAGATCTTCGTGCCTGTTCACTTTAAACGACAGAAATTGACCTTCGGAGTCCAAATTTTTGCAATACGGTTTTGTAAACAATGACTAAAACAAATATAATAAAACTTTTAATTATGTGCTGCATTTGCCTCTTCTTTTCTTACTCTGAATACTACTACTATTGACTTATCTGTACCTTATTTGGAACTCAGTGGCACGAGGTCGTAAAAAATTATTTTGAGAAAAAAATCTCATTTTCTTGGATTTCGGGGGGGGAGGGCTTTAGCCCTTCTCATTGCAGCCTTACCGCTGTAAAACACGAAGAACTTTTGAAATGCACGCAATTTTCTATCATTTCTTTTGAGGTGGAGAAGAATCTGACAACATCACGCAAGTTTGCATATTCCCCTTTTATCATAATATCTTTGCGCTGGCAAATATGAATTTATCTAACTTTCTAGAATCTCCCTCTTAATATATACTGTAGTAATAGTTTTCTCTTCTTTGGCAGTGACATAGTCAGGTATCTACATCTTCTAGTTACTCGTACATTAGTAGAAACTTCCTTTTCAATTTTCTTTCGGTATTTTCACCATTGAGAATTGAAAAGAACAGAAGAGGGGAAGAAGACAGCTGAGACAGTTTGTGTAAGGCAGTTACATGGAGGCAGAATGAAGAAAAAGATACAGCACCCTCGGAATGAAATGCAACTGCAGTGGAAAATTGTGAGTAAGAGGACGGGCATGGCGACGTAGACGTAAAGAGAGGAGAATGAACCGAACCGAAGGTGTCTACAGACAATCTAACCGATGGCAAGAGATGAGATGGAGGAAATAAGAGAGTAGGGGAAGAAAGAAAAGATAAGACACAGCAACGGGGACAGACGACACACAGAAAGTGAGAAAAGCACGGACAACTGAGAATAAAAGGAAAGAATTCAGTCCCCATGTACCTACTGTATAAGTGAGTAGTCTTGTATCTCTGTGTATTTATGGAGCATGTAAATAGTAAATAGTAACACTGTAGCAGTGCAAAGAGTATCTGTAAAAGACTAACAAATTGTTTGACTATGGCCAGACAGACTATTAGGTACGTACACGCATACATGCAACACACTCTCACGTTCTCCTTTTCTATTGGAAAGTAAAATGGGAGAAACAGACCACTTAAATCTACTGGCTGGTATACAGATAGTACTGAATTGTATAGGTATGCATCTTATATACATATAATTTTACATCTGATAGTTATACTAGCGTCTAGTAGATCCTTATTTATACCTTTGCGTTGTGTTACAGGATAGATTTCCATTTTCTTTAGGGGTATAATGTTACAAAGTTTGAAAACTATAGATTTAAGGTGCTAGCAAAAGCAAACTGACTGACAATGAGTGTACAAATACAGCGTTCTGTCTTTAGAGATTCTAGCTACTTTATTCTTTCACAGTCGGTTACTGTTGGAAGTAAGTGTTAACATTAACACACACTACAAATGATTCAAAAAGGAGCGTAGAAACCTTGGAAAAGACAGGGAGAGCCACTCGAGAGACAGAGACATGTAAAGAAATACGTTATTGTAATACTGCAGAAAACTGTAGAGACACATACGCTCCTTTATATAGTTAGACAGTAGAATTAGAGTTTGTGTGCTTAGTACCAACTCCTAGTAAGTAGTATGGTCTTTTGTTAGTTAGACCAAACGTGTTGGTGTGGGTGTTAGTGCGATATATAGAAGGATGAGTGTAAGAGTGAGTGTCCGTAAGTAAAGGAGTGCAAGGACCCAAACCAATCATGAGAGCAAAGTGAAAGTGAATTCTTCCCCAGATCCGCATCCACGTCACGATCACGAATGAAGACGAAGGCCTATGAGACCTGAAGAGCACAAACCGACTTTCTTCACCTCCCTCTCGTCCTCCTCTTACACCACACCAACTAAAACTATCTCACTACGCATTATATGTTTACTATAAAGTGTGTTTGCAGATAAGGGCATACACGGAGGAGAGTGAAGCCTTTTAATTACATTGTACAACTTCGGCTCGCGCCGCTTACACTCTACACTGACAAATTCACCGAAACTCGTCAAATCATTAATCATCAAATGAGAGTTGGTTCGGAGACTGCATCACATTCACCGGCACAACTAAAGGACTCGACTTTGCATTGCGTTTCGCCAAAACTATGCACACTCCACTAGTCTTAGTAGCTTAGCTACTTACACTAGAAGTGGTACCTACTTTATATTTATACATGTATAGTGGCACTGCGAACTGCGAGTTAGTAAATTATGTATGCTTAACCAGCTGTTTTCATAACATGTGCAAATTATCAAAGCTAAATATTCTACATACTCAACTCAGGCGTAAAGATTGGCTTAATACGCTCGTGTAACAACCTTATCTACAAGTGGAAAGTAAATATGTTCATCCAGTAAAAGGAGCTAATAAAATATCACAACACTCACAACTGCTGGATGTTTCAAAATAACAAAATTTTCAGAAGGATAATCTGTTAAGAGAACATTTACCTAATTATCTGTACATCCCCCTCAGTAGGTACATAATGTGGTTTACAAGTACTCAGCTACATTTACATTAGTCAGCATGACGCGTGTCTTTTGATCCCAGCTTGATAAATAAGTAGAGATTTCGTTTAGAATTACGTACGCATTTCCCGCATACCTTCATGAACGAGTAAAAGGTAATAATAATTAATAATATAGGTAGGTTTACAGAGTGCCGGAGTGTCATTTTCTATTAGTACGTACAACAATATAGACATTATGTACTCAATTAACCATCTATGCAAAGTAACCTTAGTGCAAGCATTAATTTATTCATGAATATGTTCTCTCACTTCAGAAACCTACGAATTGCGTCCCACTAACTCACTGGCTGTGTGGGTTCAAATGCTAAATGTGAATTTTGAACTCTCCACACAAGCCTTAATGACTTAAATAACTTTTGGAATTGCTTTGGTACGTCAGATTAACTCAAATGTTTTTATTAATAGCTTCCTGTCATAAGTACTTGACTAATGTAAAAATATGTCCACATAATTGTGTCATTAGAGCGCATTAGCCTCACTAATTGTCATTTTGGGTCATTCGGTACAGCGTTTTGTGTAAAAGCACATAGTACAAATGAAATAAATTGCCTTAGATTGTGTGGTTGTATATGTTATTAGAAATTGCGATATATAGACTTAGACAAGAAACTATTGTGGAGGAATAGCGAAAGGTTAATAGAGTAAAGTAGAAATAGAACAAGATAAAAGAGAATTGTAGAGGATTCTGTAATTTTTAAGAAGTTTTGCCCTACTTAAACTCAAATAGAGAATTGCCCTAAATTTGTCTTTGTTCTACAATGCACCTTTAAGATTTCGCATTTAACAAAGTAAAAAAGAATAAGTCGGAGCCAATCTTCTTCCCACTATTGTTAGGGAATTCGAATTCTAGAGTATAGCTTGAGATTCCAGGTACTTTCAGTTCAAGTATCTTAACATTTACTTTAACCAGACAAATGCTCTTGAGTTAAGTGAAGTAAAGAAGTAAAATCGAATTAATTCAATGACAAAGGCTGCAGTTGCTATTAAATGCAATTTGTATAGAACAAACAAGTTAGATAAGAACTATCAACTTACGCTAATGTCTGAACTTTCCAGGATATTCGATTTACTTATGAAGAAAAGGTTATAAAGGACAGCTGTGATATATATACTTTAAGATCTAAGTTGTGTTAAGGAGCATTTATCCAAGCTTCACTGCAATTGGTTAGACGGTACTATTCAATTAATTCCGCATGTATAATCACCGTGATGAATTTTTTCAGATAGGAATGACAATGAGTTGGGCGAGGAAAGTAATCCGTAATGTAAGGGAAAGACGAAATTCAACTTTCACAAAACTTCCATTAGGTTCTCAGTATGGCTTTCCGCTGGGGAAATATTTGTGCAGCATATTCTTTTCTTCGTTTTAATTATTAAGTGACAAGACGAGAATACTGAGTTTAATTTCTGTCTAAAATGCACTTCCGTCAAGGGAAAACAAGTTCTTTCATCTTTAGTTTCATCGTTCTTCTCAAGAAAAGAGTCACCCAAGGGATTTAAAGCCCTAATATATTACATACAACGATGACAAGCTACAAAACTCAAATATAAGTTGAGATATCATGAAAAGAAATGAAAATCCTTCTCTAAGACGCTAGAACTTAGAAGCATTCCTATTGCTAACAATTCGTCATTCCTAGGTAGATTTTAGTGAAAAAGTTAGCAGGTAAATGGAGTAATAAAAGAAGTTACACAGTGTAATGTAACGATCTAACTAGCTACTAGCTCTGAGAGAAAGTAAATTAATTTTAAAATCTTTAAGGCTCTTAATAACTACTGTTGACACATTTATCGTTACTTAAACCAAGCGAGGAAAAGAAATCTTCTTAACAATCTCTGAGCAAATATTAGTTTCTACTTTAGTGATGAGCGTGGTAAATTTTAGTCTCGCAACGGAAGATTACAGGCAACAGTGCTTATTAATACAGAAGCCTACAATGGAAACTAACTTGTTCTCTGTGATAAACGTGGATGTGAAAAGAAATTTTTAAGTATTTGCATAATCTGGCGAAAAATATGCAGATTAAGCTCCCCAGAAATTGAAAGGATCAGCACTGTAGCAGTAAAAGTAACAGAGACAATTTCAAAAGAATCTTCTCTCTACTTAAGATATAGGACTACATATTAGGGGACACTCCTCCACCAAATAACTATCTCTATTTCATAAATACTGACATACATTCTCAAGCATTCCGTTTTATGGCAAACCAACCAGGTATATCTCTCAATGCCCTTTTCAATTTGTACCTATAGACAGACTTGTGTCTTCTCTCCACATTATTACACTTACAACCGTCCAAAGGAAACTTTCTATGTGCTGATAATAAAATGTTGACTACGAGCGTATTGGCTTTTGATGTGAGGCTCTGCCGGAGAGTCACTTACAAACTTATAAAATGACATTGTCTATGCGCTTTATTATAGCTGTAGGCCAACGAAACGTGCAACTTTCGACAATATAACCAATATATTCCTTTACCAAATTTACTCAAGAGCTCAATCCAATTCCCCATAACGGAGAGGGAAAGATAATTTTCAATAATAGTGCAAAAGTAATCAAGTAAATGAGAGTCAGTAAAAGTCGAATAAACTATGGGCTAGAAGAGGAAAGCACTTGACTCGAATTCAGATCAATTTAGAAATAATCAGCAAACTCTCCCTACATCTCCAAGTTTCACTTCCAAGTCGAACTCGAGTGAACCAGACCAGACAAAACTGTGATCAACTTTACTTTGGTAATCTTGCTTCCTACTGAACTGAAAAGTCGTAAACTGCCCTTCTGCCCAAAAACTACCTTCGGCTTAGTCGTTTTAAGAACATACGTCATGTATTGGTACTTTTCACTCAAAAATCAGCAAAGGTAACTTAACCAACTACACATCTAAATATCATACGTAAATTATAAATCTGACAATTAGACACTTTATTAATTAAGCACATCTGTGCATAATGATATATAACCGTACGTACTAGATAAACATAAAAATCTGTAATGTTTGTTGAATTGCACAGAGATGCCTGCATGTTGCCTTGCGTTATACAACTAAATGTATTATTGTGTAACTAAAAATACCAACTCCCTTCGTTTATTTCTCTCACTGGGAGCTGGTTACTCAGAATCTAAAAATAATACGCGTTAAACAACAATTAAATGTTGATATATTATTTTACAATTGGTACAAGAGGCCATAACGGGTCATCTACAATGGCCTCTACTATAAGAGCAATAAAATGCCTCGAAATTTCTTAAAAGCCCCGTCCCATACTTGCAGTCAAGATCGATGTAAATATATGTTTCTCCACGGAAATCTTTTAGCGTGGCGAGCGTTGCTTTATCTTTTTACACTCAAACCGAGTAGTCCCTTACTGCGTATTATAAGATTCGCTAGTACACGCTATATATACATCCTTAGGTATATGAGTACAGCTAATCTTAAGTACAGAATCACAATGAGTACTTTAGCTCCGTAAGTCTATATAGTAGCCCAAGCATATCCTTACCACTGTACAGATACAACTACTTACAGTCAGCAGTAGTTTTGTGCGTGTTTGTAAGGGCGTTTACCAACTCTTCTTGTAGTAAAATTGTACAATTTACTTTTCTGCGTTGCTTTAACTTGACTTTTCCACTTGGCTACGTACTTTAAAAGGAGCTAAGGTACATTTAGGTTTGGATCCCAGTCTAACTCACTAACCTTGTGTAGTACATTCACATATACACTTTAAGTATACCTTATACAGTAGAAACATGTCAGACAGTTGAACTTACCCTTTTGAGGCTCGACCACTGAATAGCAGCGAACTAGCACTATTTCTTATTTACTTGTTAAGTCTGTCTCTCCGACTGCTTGGCTATTGCTTTCTTTCTTCTGATAACGTACGCACTCAGACAGACTCATCCACTCACATAAAAATATCTACTGAACTATTACTTATCTCAGCTAAAATTTGACACACATAATAGAAGATAGAAAAGTTTGCCACAACGGAGATAGAATCCAACTTCATTCTTATCAGATTCTATTCCATATTTTATATACTGCTTATCTACACTCGGATTTTATAGCGATTTCCTACTACTACTACTATACATGTACTGTGCTACATGAACATGTGAATAGTGGGATAGATTTTCTCAAAGCTCTTTCACCTTCTACTACTTAACACATTTCATATACATCTAGTAGCACTAACGTACTTCTCAAATAAATGTACTCCATTCCAAAATGAATTTTCCCAGCGAGTGGAGACACGTCTTCATAAAATGTACAATGACGTAAACATAAACTTTTACACTCTAGATTTGTATCATAGCACGTGCATAATAATAGTCTGCATTATAACCATAAGCATTCACAAAAACTGGTCTACTTCTACTATACATATGTAAAAGCTTTATCAACAAAGAGCAGAATGCTCTAACATGTACTTCAATTTTTCTTAATGCATGAATGACTACATTTTCTGAAATCTACGTTTTTATGGCTGGTATTCCAGAACAGACATCAAAAATTTTGTACACCAAAGAATTTTAACCAACCAAATCAAAAACTTACCAGTAGTTGAATTGTTCGAGTCATTGCTGTCATCGTGAACTTCCATGTGGGTTATCACTGATCCGAAGATAAGGAACAGAGTCCAAGCCGTTGCAGTCGTCGGCCAGATCATCTAAGAAAACAAACAATGAGAACATTGTAATTTGTAATGTTATGGTGTAAGGATAATTCATAATGCAGTACTACTTATGGTGTCAATTCGTATAATTAAACTTTTCAAATCATTAGAAATACTTCGTTGGCAACTTTTCATTCTGCTGTCTGACGATTGTCGTGATGATACTGGTAACTTGTACATTTTTCTGATTGTACGAACAATGAAGCAGTGGCTGACTTTGAACAAAGTTTTTTGAACTACACGAGAGAATCTTTCCTTCCGCCGCATTATGTGGAAACATTAGAATGTCTCTATATTCACCTATACTACTTCCTACGCACATTTAGCTATAAGCTATAGCCCAAGTTATTATATCGGTCAGGCTCTCCTCTCCAGAACTATGTTGGTGGATAAACTATGCACTTCGCTTGCAAACCAAGCCAGTGAATCATTTCATTGTCTCGTAAAAATGTTCCAACTCCCCTAAAATTGGAGTTTCACTGATTCCTTATGAATATGTAATGCCGGATCTGCTGCTGAGCTTCGTCTCACCCTGTCTTACATTTCCTACCAAACTTATGAAATGTAAGATATGAATTTGATGTCAATGTCTGTTTTGTCTTTGGATATTTTACGGTGAACTATCTCGCGTCTATTTGAGATGTAGAAAATCGTTGTTTATGTATTCCTATAGTCTTTATGTAAGTATATTATAGCCACAGATCTCGATCTAGAATAGCAACCTATCCACATAAGGGACATATCTGTACCATACAATACAAATTCTATATTCTGGTATTTGCAATGCTATTGTGATGAAAAACATTTATCTACAGACATAGAGACTATACCCTATGTAGTATTCCAGCAGAAGTTTATATATTTGACATTTACTTACATTTCTTTATATTCGAATCGCTACTAGCACTCAAACAAAACCATCATACAGAACAGCGACTGAGGATGTCTGTGTCTACAACTTTTTATAGGCTAAACAAGTCAACTCAACTGCAGCACAATGTAGCTAATTCCGAGACAGCGTGAATACATAAAGGAAGTCCGGATTTTCACCAATCCTTTCCCATATAAATTCATAATGTATTTCCCCAGTATAAAAGTTCCCTTCAGCGTACATGATCCAAGATGCATTTCTACACAAACAACTGATTCAAAATTCAATACTGTATGAAACGATTGTGTGCTACCCACGTACAAATTCGCCCACGTATTTGTAAATACTCATAACAATTTACCGTTTATGTAAGCATTTTGTGACTTACCAACATACTCGTGTCTTGTGAACGTGGAATAATGAACAAAGCAAAATAAATAAGTAGAGAGATGGTTTTTCTAAATGACAAGGCATAGATTGTTGCATCCTGTTTACGTAAATTACAGATTAAAATTTCAAGAAGACCTTCCATTAGAGTGTTGCATTATTACTGCATATAGTGTACATTCTCTACATCGTCTAGATTTGAGTACTGTCATGAGCACACCTACACAAAATGGGCATAGTAAAAAGAGCTAAAAGAAAGTCAACATGCCATATGCAATTTAATCTTATTTATTCGTAAAAACTAATTACAACTGGCAATGTTTGGTTGTACATAGTAATTTAACAGAAAATATGCAGAATGTAATTTCTGCTTCTCGTTGTTTAGGACTTAACTTTGTCACGCCAATGTTCGCGTTGCTACACTTCACCTATAAAAGGGCAAATACTGCTTGCAAGCAGTCAACGAACAGTTCAGTGGTAAACACGCCTACTAGATTAAAAATGCACTCACTACAAAATTACATTTGCATACATGGAGCTATCACATACGTGTGTGTACCTAACAGATTTCCCTTTCTCCTTGTAATAAGAAATGATAAATACATGAGTCGAAGTAAAGTTATGTTCAGTTAGTTTAGCAATTTAGGTTATTTAGAGCTCACCTACTTTGCAAAAAGTAAAGCAAACCTTGAGGAACTGTCGTGTTTGTGTAAGCCTTTGAGTTCTTAGATGTTACTTAGTTAAGGCAGGTAGGTATTTATTATTTTCTAATCAAGACTGGTCTAGAATCAGTGACTAATTTTGCTAAATTTTACACGCTACTTTATTGGCAAGGTCTCTTACGATAAAGGATCTCTAGCAATCCTTCATGTTCAAAATGTTCATGTCATTCTTCTTCGTTAGTTGTTACTGTACGCTTAAAATTAACGTCAAGCAAATCCCATCTCTCGTGTCATAAGCCTCGGGAAAGTCACGACAGCAAAGCAAGTTAACTAAATGCTTTCCATCCGGCTACTCTTTTAATCTCTTTGAGAAAAATCCGTATACGCAACACAGAAAGGTCTACATCACCGGACTAACTCTTTTGAACAAAGTTGCATTACTAGCAAAGTTAATGGATTGGATAAAAGGCTTAAATTTTTTGCAAGAGCTCACATAGAGCTAAAAAATGGTAGCACATCCGCCATCGGCGTCCGCCCAAGCTAAACTATCTGTACAACAAGGAATAAACTAGAGAATCAAAGCTAAATCGCACCCTAACATAAGGCTTCACCAAAACTGAAATACGCCAACCAAGGTCTGACTTGTACACACACAACTAGTGCACTATATTACTCACAAGTGCATCAACTCATTCTTTCCACACGCTGTCTCTCTTTCCTCTATTTACTATCTTAAAGCCCCTGTGTAGAAAAACAAACTTTTTTCATGTGGTTTCCTTCCATCGGTTAGATTTAGGTTTACTTGATAGAAAATCCTTTCCTCTCCTCCGACAATGCAATTCCATCCCCAGTCAACACAAGACACATGGCATTGCATTATGTGGGTTACATTCTCCTGCACCGTTTTTTGGCTATGCGACATTGTACAGCTAAATATTACTCCCAAACTAATGCAGTCTGCAGTCCTCTCTCAAAGGCTACTGTAGTTAGTCAACTTTTAACTTATCTATGACTGTAATCCTATCCCCATGAAAATGCAGTAACATTCTTTCATCATAAGCAAAATACCAGATATATACCATAGTATTGGCAGAAGAAACTTCATCGGAGAAGAAACTGCATTGGAAGAACTGATGCATTGCTCTTTCCTACAGAAACAGAAACCATGATAAATACATTTTACCGAGTAAAATGGACCGATCCTACGTTTATGTATACTTCACTAGAATAGGTCAGTCCATCCAGTCTACTCCAATTTCTTTAAAAGTCCAGACATTGCTTATCGCATCGAATAACCTTCCTGTCAGCTTATTTTTCTATCATACCCGCTGGTTAGAGAGAGAACATTCTTTAGAAACAGTTTATTATAACCAGCTATGAGTTTACACAGAATACCGATCATTTACCACTTGAACTAACCTACCCTGCTGTCTATTGCATTTTCTAGTTTATCATCCACAGTCAATGAACTCTACTTCTGTCAGGGTAAATCTAGAATTTGCATTTTATCGCAGATGTTCATGTTTCAATGGTAAAACTAAAAAATTTCTGTATTTTGAAGAACTCAATAAAAAAATCAAAATTTCCATTTTGCAAAAACAATGCCCCATATCAGAATGAGTAGGTACATGACTTGGGATTAAATAAACTTTGTAAAGTACTTGTACCAGTGAAAACTAACGTAAGGGGGAATAGTAAAGAGTGGTTCTTTAAATTTAGAAATAAAGGCAGGCTGCCAAAAGAAGTGCAGCTATTTAGTCATACGCTTGTTGTGAACGGCACTTTTCTAAACTTTATCGTTTACTACGGTTAAGTAGCAGTAAGAGAGCAGTAGGTTTTACCGACAACTTTGAAGATATAAAAGACCAATTCAATTACATCGCAGGGGGTTCAGGCTATAAAGCTGACTACTTGTTTCAAATAGAGGAACGGAACGACAGTAAACAGTAGTCTGCCTTTCACTCTACCTGAATCTTTCACAATAGATTTAGTTGGACTGCACTAAACTAGATATATCTGCACTAAAGTTAAACGTCAATGAAAGCACTTGAGGGAAAGGGAGTGAAAGCCCACAAAAAACGACAGATATTTTCACATGAAATTCAGTCAAGTTTACTAAAGCTAAGCCACGACTGTCGGATGCTGAGTGAGTGGAAAACTTTTCTGACCCAAAGAAAAGTCCAAAGAATTTTGTATTATAAACTTGTTTATTGCAACCGCTAAAAAGAAGGTTACTTCAGTAGGTAAAGCTAAAAACGTAGTAGCGCTAAGATTATATTTTATTGAAGTTGCAATAATATCCTACTTCCTAGTACCTATGTACATACATAGCCAGTAAACTTAAACTACTTATATGTCCACGAGCGACTCAAAAGAGAACACAACATTAAATAGCTAGCGTCTAGCGTGTAGTAAGTAGTACATCTTTAGGTACTTATGTTACGAAATTACATTCAGTGTTTGCACTTTGAAATGTTGACCCAGTTGATATTCTTCTCAGTTTGGGAACACATTTATTCCCCCATTGTGTGTACCATTGCGTAGACGAAGTAAAATTGACAAGGACACAAAGTGCGATCAGATCAAATCCACCCAAGTAGAAACAAACATGAAGAAAATACTTCAATCACTCCTACATACACTCTTGTCATGCTATCGTAAACGAATTGGGTTAGTTCTTCTTGAAGAACTAGAACTTGAAATGTCATAAAAACATTAGGCATGTGTGATGGAAATACCTAAACACGATTCATTTGTGCTATTAAAATGTAAACCGTGTACAAAAACCCAGTCGGCATACTCGGCAATGGATTCTTTGATTATAAATTCATTAACTGTGATTTCAGATGATGATTAAATATTTGTCCTACAGATATGAAAGAATTTGGATATACCAGTTAAAACGTTTGACCATTCATACAGGTATTTATTAATTAATTCGTACTCGTATAGGCGTAGGATTGTCGTATTTATCATGGGCATATATTATTTTACACTACACAACTAACCATTCAACACAACACATAACAGTTCCGATGTTCATGTTCTTTTAAAATTAGGCTAGCACGTAAAGACCAAAGGTCAATGCTTTTAAGCTCTACAAAATGATATGTACATACAATTATTTACAAACAGATGTTTTCCTATGATGACAATGATTTACACCTTCAATATTTGTTCATTGTGTAAACACGTGAATACCGCAACAGACAAAATAATGACAGCCCCAGCTAAGGATCGATAACATAAAAAGCTTTTTAGGTTATTCCGTTTACTGCACAGACTTGTGTTACAAATGTTTCAATTTTCTCCAGTATCTCCAATACTGATTCGCTGAAAGTTCAAAGTATTTCTTAAAAAATGCTAATGATTTAATGGAATTGAAGCATGTATTTCGCGTTGTTTAAGGGGAAAATGCTGGATCTGAAAAGCAGTCTGTTTATAAACTTCTCGGAATCTATTATACGAATGGAAAGTCTAAGTACAGCAAAAAGTAGTCTTAATTTTTTTGTAATTTAGCATATTATGTAAAATGCTTCAAGGTTTTTATAAAGCATGCAGACACATCACATAAATTATTGTCAGTGGAAGAGTGGAAGTGGAACTGCGCATTTAAGAGTTTTTTATTCTTGGCACAGTTTTTGTGGCTAAACTGGTAAATTAACATTTCTTGATGTACGTAGAAGGTCTAATGTAGGGTATAGTTAATATTCGTTAGATTTAGAAGGAAAAAGCCTTTCTGGAGGTAGTAAAGAAGTCATGTGCAAATACAATCTATGTAAAATGGAATTTTTCATAATGATTGCTAAATGGGTTGTGTTAGAATTTAGTCATTTTGGGATTGAAGAAGAAAGCTTAAGGAAACTAAGGAACGCACAAAGTTACAGAAGAAGATCAAAGTATAAGAGTTACACTTCATTGCATTAACTATCCTCAAAAAGTGGCAAGTACAAAGGAAAGTATTAATAGCCGCAATTATTGTAGATAGGCACATTACCTAGACCTACATAACACAACCGATATAAATGTTAATAGCCAAGCACGCTAAGAGTCCATTTGAATGATAATCCTTGTCTAATGACCAATTAGAACGTAAAGAAAGAAAATTTCACAGAATAGTGTACTATGGAGAAACAGGGAAAGAGAATAGGTCCTCAGAGAAGAATCCTGTTCTTTCATTAACTTTCGAATTTGAATATGAAATGAAAATGCATTTTAAAGCAACAAACCGCAAAGTTCACCTTATTGGGGAGCCTGTTCTCTACGTTATTCCATAATTCCATCCCTATTAACCAGACCCAACAAAACCACATCATAGCTCTGTAGCCGTAGCCCGCTGCAGTATGTACTACTATTATTCCTGTACTCGTAGCAGTGTTAATGCTCTGTATTAGCAGAACAGCGACACACGTAACACAACAAAGCTCACCTTCTCACAATTCCACTTGGCTCACTCGCCCTACCTTCACAGCAGTCAAGTCGGCTCCCGCATCCGCATCTCCGGCTCAACATTCATTAGTCTTTACTAACTCCAACTTCTTGCCATAATCGTAGAATCTCAAGCAGGAAATTCATTACAAAAGTTGCATGCAACCATGTAACTTGTTATACGCTAGCTCCTTCTTTCTCTTAGTATGTCTTAAGTACAAAACAACTCTCTATGTTCACACTTATGTAAGTACCAACTGCCACTTTTCAAACAAATACATATAAAACCAGGGTTTCTACAAATAATTTATATTTTACATCATCTATCCCGTTATTTGTGTTCTGTAGCTCCAAGAAAAAGTAGCAATTCAGTAGCATCAGCACAATCAGCAGTTATGTAGAAAGAAAATACATGGAAAAACAATTATTACTGACATAAGTAATAATGTTAGTCTGAACTCTGAAGGATTTGCAAAAAGGAGCATTATTTGTTCGTTCCTAAGATTTAGTTATAGATTTAAAAATTGAATTTCTTTTGATGCTGTCCGTCCGTATTAATCAATACAGTAGGTATAATATGACTACTACAAATATGTGCATAACGCACTGCAATGTTGATCATTCTAGTATTTGTTGCAGGATATTGTTTTAGCTAGGTTGTACATACTCGCATGATGCACGTAATATTGTGCGTTCACAAAAGTTAAATACCTATTTACAATAGTAAACTTTTACACGCCTACATTGAAGAAGCAAGTTTAACTTTAGAATAAAAGCATGTGTCCGTGTTTCCTTAAAGGATGTCGGTAAATGCTCTGTTGTATTGAATTAGGTTTTTGCTGTGCCGTTTTCTCTTTGAGACTATTCACATGCCTTAACACTTTCATACAATGCTGATGTATACAAGAAGCAACAAGGGTTTTATATGTACAGTGAACGCATATTTAACAAGTAGAAGTTTACAGGAGAAGAAAAACGGGTGTTTTTGCTAGGGGACGAAGATGAAGGTATGTTCCAAACTTTTAGGGTACTTGAGTTAACCAACTACAATTCACGACAAATGTTCAATAATGGGATACATGCGTAAACATTTCCGTCGAAACAAAAAGAACAGTACAGGCTTTAATTGCTCACCGACCGTGTTCGACAAAATCTCACTTTACCTACTAAATGGCACTTCTCTCTATGGGAATGCTTAATTATCGGTAGTTACCCTTTCTATGCATAATGCATTCTCATATTGTGTGCTATTAATTCTCGTGGACAAATATTTGCTTCAGTACTTTAACATAAATGGTGAACAATGAGTGAGTTTTGAGAGAAATCTGAGCTTTGGCATGACTAAATCAGTCCACGCAATATAATAAATGCTGTGAACGAGTGTAAAACAATGAGAAGCAAGAACCAGGAACAAAGTTTAATATACTGCTAATAGAGCAGGTATGTCTAATGTAAATCAAACCCCAATTATATACACCACTAGCACTACCACACGCTATTATAAAATAGGCAAAAACGAGAATAATAGTAGGTACCATTTTATAACAGTTTCACTTACACCTGTCGTTCGCAGCAGTAAATATAAAGTCCCAGGGAGTGATGTATGGAAATACAAACCATCTATTAACACAAATAGCTGTCATAATGTTAATACTCGCTAGACATATTCTACTCCTTGTCTGCTTGCATAAAACCGAAGGTTTGCTCACCCCAACATATAGGATGGAATCAAAATAGATTGGCCCTCAAGCGTTGTTTGCAAACTAGTGAGGAATTGCATCATACCAGTAAATTGTTGGTAATTTTAAAATTATAATTACTATCCTCGATGACTTTTGCAGCTAACAACCTGAGGAAAAATTGCAAGCAGACTGCATTTTATTATGTGGCACTGCATGTGATTCTACCACAAATACGGGAAAATATTTAGACCATTGAAAGGTGCATCCTGGAGGTTTACTTTATAAAATATGTAAAATATTCATAATGAACGAAGACTTCTGCAGCTAACAGCTTCAGGAAAAATTGTCAGCGCTGCGGACTGCATTTCATTATGTGGAACTGCAAGTGATTCTACTACCACAAATGCATGGGAAAATAGCAACCTATCCTGAAGGTTTTCTTTAAATAGCAAAACCAGCCGAACTTTCTACCTGGTTGTACGGTCGTCTGACTTATATGCACTTACATCCCCAACAATTCGATAACGTGGGACAGACTAACCTAACCTAATAAAACCTAACATAAACTTAAACAATCTTATCTATGTAAAACTGTTCTCAGTGTGGCAGATCCTACCAAAGACAAAGGGTAAAAAAATGAACCAGCAATTAATACTGGGCGATCTAGCGGGTAGCTTGAAACTTCTAGTTCTTTGCGGTGTTATAAATAGTCAATGGACCTAGATGCCTGAGCCCAGTACTATCACTCTGTAGTGACATGCAAATTGCAAATTCTAGAACATAATGAGCTTCAACTAACTGTACATAAATATAAATAATGCATGAAAGACTAAGTACACAGTACGAAACGAAGTACACAAACGGTATCTGACACATAAGGATATTAAATACCTACCCATAAATTGTGACCATGATTTCAATGGAGCTGCATGTTCTAACGATTATTGACATTCTACTTTAAAGGTCAATGTGCTGCGAGGGGCATAAAAAGTTTAGGTAGCAATTCGGAGTGAATACTCCAAATTCAATTCGAATCACAGTAATATTTATTATAGTAGAAGATTCTTCCTGTTGGTGAAAGCGTCCTTGGTAGTCTCGCTCAAAATAAAGAATTCAAATAACAATTGAAAGCGGCTTTCATAAGAATTCTGTGCTAAGGCATCAGAGTACCCTCAGCATTTCAAGTTGTGGGACATTAATAAACAAATGAAATAATATTGTATAAACGAAGCAATTTTTAATTGATCCATCCATACTTCATTTCAACTCAGTCTATACTATGTAATTAATCAGCGATCAAGGGTGTGGAATGGAGTATCCAAATTCCGGATTCCATTCTCAACATTCAAACAAATAATTTCCTGCTATGGAAAATAAAACCCATTGCAGTATAAATATAGTAAGTAACGAAAGATTTCAATAAGGAGTAGAGCTAGAGTAACCCTATTAATAGTGCATTGTTACACAGTTCTGAATGTTTGCACAGACGTGGATATACTAATGGAAAAAGTATAAATGTATATCAAACTTGTTGAAGTCGGCTCGTTGATTAGTTTAATTAAGAAAGAGAATGAGTGTGTATGGATGAATGAATAAAGAGAGTAGAGAAGTACATTAGCGTAAAAAGAAAACCTTGTCTCAAGCTCAGAATTAATTTCCCTTTACACCAACGCATGTTCATTTAAACCAGTACAGTACTTGTATAAAGCATTTCCTATTAATTTGATTACGTTCCTTCCTGAGTAAAGGTAGCTGAGAACTAAATAATCTACAACAAACTGTCGATAAAACAATACTATTTTGTCCCGGTGCCAACCAGGGTCGGTTGTTACAGTTCTCTGTCTATGACACAGAATGCTTACACTAAGGATAATACGTATATCCTTCTACCACCCGACCACCCCACTATTGCATATTAATGAACAATGCACTACAAAATACATACATTAACTATAGCTATAGTATTATTTATCTATATTTGAGAATATTACGTAATTCAACTGGAATTGCATAGGCATAGGTACATGTTCAGTAAGCTATAATCCATAGGTCAGGGTTAATAATGATTATAATGCGCACCGAACCAACTAAGACTTAGGGACGAAGCCAAAAATAAAGTCTAGCTGGGAACAATAGGATGAGAAAGTCGTTTGCTACAACAGTGACACTCTGGTCTACAACGTACAATAATAAATTAGCATAGTATACCGTTGACAGTATCTAAGATTATGCTTCATCCGCAAAAGCTTTCATTAACTCATGCTTACAAATACTATCATTATTTAGTTCCTTTGGATCTCTTACTATGAGCACCGACGATGGATCCTCAGATATATAGTTGCAGGAAACATTCCTCCTTAAAGCCAGAAGTCTTAATATAATTTTATAAGGCTGTTGTGCTTTTGTATATACGGTTATATATTGTTCGATACTTCTGCGTTTTACACATTATTCACAGTTACTCACTCAGCCATTCTGTCAATTAAATATACCTACTAAATAAATCTGTTAAGAGAAAGCTACAATAAGTAACAGTATTGTATATGTACACA
The DNA here is from genome assembly GCA_019776445.1 of Tomocerus maximus. NCBI lineage: Eukaryota > Metazoa > Arthropoda > Collembola > Entomobryomorpha > Tomoceridae > Tomocerus > Tomocerus maximus. The sequence goes on along the minus strand of JABASH010000174.1, from coordinate 30,000 downwards.
TTTATACAACTGCATCTTATATCCATCGAGAAACAAGAATATACTTATATAGAATAAGTACGTATAGTACTATTATAATACTATTGTAAGTATATTGAAACAAGCTTATCCTTAAAGATATATAATTTGTATGTGAATGCATCCCAAATACTTCAATCTGTGAAATATACATTCTTTAGTAATACCTATATAGCCATAGCGTAAGAAAACAAGCAAATAACAACAGCAGTATTTATTACCGATATAGGTTACTAATTAGCTTTGCAGTTGGTTATTAATGTTATAAGGGGCAGACGTTCGTTCGACCACCAGAAAGCAATTTAAGGATGAGCCATATTTTTATTACTTGATATTGGTAACCATTATCAGAGTGCTATTGCACGAAAGGAACTTCTGCCATTATTGAGTTGGTCATAAATAAACTCTCTGTTAGTGCTGTCTGACCGTCGTTTCCCAAATCCTAAGTCTTCCCATCCTTTCAACATGTCTCTTGCTAACTTGCTACACTTTCTATTTATTCAGTTAGGAAGTAGGATAATAGAAAGAACTTTGTTTGTCTATCAGAGACACTGTCTTTATTTAATAAACGGGTATTGTTTCTATTCAATATGTTCCTTTTACTGCATCATTGCATCTCGCAAGTTGATATTTGGTGCAACTACAGATTATTACTTAGCATATAAGTATATACATATACCAATGACAAAAGTTGTCCCTACTTCCACATAAGTAGATTTATTAGTATTACACAACAGTGCGTTTCAGGGGGAATTGCATATTAGAATCTTTGCAAACTTTCCTGTACATACTATCTGTATTTGCCGGTGCGGAAACAATGTGCAATAAAGTGTCTCTGCAAGGCAATATCGGCATTATTGCTAAATATATTACACATACACTGTACACAGTAAATAGTACAGTAAATAGTACTCTACGCTACGTAGTAGTACCTACATAATTTGACAATAATAACTTATACTTGCATATTATAGTTGACTTTAACATTGTCATTTACCGCTCCATGTAAGTTCATCTTCCATCAGGATTTATTAAAGTTATTGTTGGAATGTTATCCAGTTGTAGGACGTCTGTACAGTTATGTGTGTCATTCATTATTGTTTAAGTTGAGGTACAACTAAATAAATACATGTTTAATATCCAACTACAGTGTTAATACAACCTACATTATAATACACGCTTTAACTACCCTGCCATCGTGGAACACATTCATTTCTACATCCCATCATCATCATAATACTGTAAGGTAAAGTTAGGTAATAGGATTTAGACAAAACAGAAGTGAGTTTGGCAATATTACACTCACGGGTGAATGTTTCTGTCTCGTCTGTCTGTCTATCTCAGTTTTATAGGCCTTGACTTTGGTAGGCTCCGTCTGCCAACTTTTTGTAGCTAACACCCAGTAGAATTGAAAATGAAATATTAAAACTGCGTACCTCCTACAAATACATACGTACATATCATCCTCATCTCTGCGCTTTGCCTTCCATTCCAAAACTCCGGACTTGGTATGCTTTCTCTCCAAAGTCAAATACAGATTTGAATAATTATATTTTCATCTCGTTTCCCTAAAAACCAATTTCACCAGGAAGGTAATAATAATGAAAGGAATCCTTCACTGCTCTCCTCCTCACATGCTTATCCGTCATACGTATATTACCTCCGTACATCATTTACACAACAGGAACAGATGCACACATTAGCTACATGTGCTATGATCCTTTACATTGCTGCCAACGGCTAAATAGTTTAATTCATTGTACCTTAGTCAGTCATTTATTTAGTCAGTAAATCCCTTATCTCCCTTATGAGAACAAACTCTTCTAGAAAATCCACGATTTAGATTATCCAGCTACTACGAGAACATGCATAGGGTGCGCCAACAAACTTTTTACATGTTATTATTCATTCTATTGTTGCTCGATTTTTGGCAAAGCTTGTTTTGCTATGGTTTAAAGAAGCAAGATGGCAAGATAGTAAAGGAAATCAAATTTATAAAAAAACATTTTGTTCGTGTACCTCCATGCATTGTGCATACAGTATGTATAAAAAGTCACAGAACATGCTAACATTTCACCAACTTTCACCACGTCAAAATTGTGCGTGTTGGTAAAAATTTTGGAGACCCTAGTATGACAAAAATTTCATACGGGAGAAAAAAGAAGTACTATGTTCAGTTTGGGCATACTGGATTTGACGGTAGATATGATATTATATATTTATATATTTGACGGTGCTGTGTTGTAAACTGATAAAGTAAATTCTTTTAATAGTTGAGTTTTTGGAAGAAAGTTTCCTGCTGTGTTTGCATTACACTGTGCTGCTTTGTTATATTATCTTCTCAGAATTAGGAATTTGCGGAGGAAATATTCTGGCTATTAATGTCAAGTGAATTCTTAGCCAAGTTTTGTGGATAATTTGAGTAATCCCTTACATTTAGTACTGGATTTCACGTTTCATGTAAATAGCTATGCAGTTTAAAGGGAAACCAAATAAAATCTAGCCGAGTAAAAGTCAATGTAAAATACTATATACCAGAATAGTAACAAAAAAGCACAATAGATATTTTTCTTGGGGAAACGGTAGAGAAAATCTGCCACATGAGAGTAATTTTACCTAGGTAGACGTAAACAAATTAATCATTTCTTTTTATTAGAGAGGATTCTATGTGCGTAGAAAATGGCAGTAGTGAGTTCTCATAGTATGAATTCAATATGAATGGGTTATAAAGACTCGACTAGGAAAGTACAGATAAACGATTAGCAGTATCCAGTTCAGGTATCTTTTTCTATTCGTAGACGTCCTTAATGTGCGCCGAAAGAAACCAATTCAATGTAAGTAATGTAATGTTTCCTTTTTATAAAGAGAGGCAGGGAAAGTTGGAGTGAAAGTCCCGCTTGTGTCGAGCTGAATTGGCGATGGTGATAGGCAGGGCTTAAAGAAGCAATAATATTAAGTATAGGCTTTAGGGGCTTAAGTCAACTCATCTTATAGTTAAACTAAAGAAAGAAGAGAAGTGAAAGCAGACCGTCTTTCTCTCTCCTGAAGAAAACCAAAGCGAAATAACCAAGTATCTATTGCAGCATGGCAGAGTGAGCATCCCTTGACATTGCCATTCATTACACTGCATAATACCGAAAAACCAAAACACGAGCTGTATACCCTGCACGTAATAAAATACTTGACTACTTTCTGCACCAAACACGTGTCCCCTCCCCCACCCGAGTGTCAACCAAAACTTTCCTCCATTATCTAAGATTACTTTACTATCTTCTTGCTTACGTGTATTATCATAATATTTATAAAGATAAAGAAACAATGTGCACTGCCTTAATTGAGGAGATGCTTGACTTTGACTTCAACTCGACTCAACTTGAAAAACAGTTATGCAGACAACAGCATGCAAAATTGATTCCCTTGTAAGATACAAGTACATGTAACAGCCATACTAAGTTTTTAAGATCACGAACACAATCAGATGGGACAAATTATCAACATCCCTTTATTACAAACTTTTACAACTTCCGCTGCTTCCGAAAAGTCTTAAGCTACTATAACCCTGCCGTATATTCAAGAAAAACTCATTTCATTTTACCTGCTTCTATAACGTGTCATCGCCATTTATGTTACACCATTTTAAACGTCAGTAGAAACGAAGATATAGAACTATCTCCTAAAATAAGCATAGTATTAAAGTAATAGTTAATAACATAGTAATGCATAGTAATGCAAATTAAGCATACTCTTTGACAATCTTTTTCCACCTTAAAAAAGTACAATGGGAGACCCACCGTATGTGGCTGAAGCAAAACAAGTTTACAAGATATGAACAAAATAAAGCATTTCAACGTTGACTTGTTTCAAGATTCAGATCTTTTCGGTCACTTACATTAGTTACTCAAAGAAACATTTGGTGTTCTTAAATTAAACGTTATTTTCCAATTATGTACTAGTAGCAATAGCCATTTGTAAAAATATATATATAAACTATATCTTATATATCTATATGAAGCATTCAAAAATTTTGATAAAAGTCATATGACAGGGGTAGTCCTAAACCGCAATTCCAGATTTACATGTTTAGGTATGGCAGAATTATTTAAATATCTATAATTTCTTTAATTTCTATAATGCCTCGGCCAATCAAAACGCCGCAAAAGTACACCTATAATTTCTCATTGTAACATGGAGAGCATGTGGAATGCTTCATATAGATATATAAGGTTATAGTTTATATATATATTTTTGTAAATGAGACTTTGGATAGGATAACGGTATAAAGCATGTTGCATCTTTTGTTTGGTCTAATATAAAGTAAATATTAATTGCACTCGATTAATACCAAAAGTTTAAGTTGAAGGTAGTGTTTGCTATCGCTATGCTCTAAGTTATCATGAGATGGGATTCATTGTACTTCATTACTAAATTATAGTTAATTCTGTCTCGAGCCACTGGTACCTACTCAATAGGTTCTGCAATTAAGAGTTTTTGAAACATACATAAACGTGGATAGTCCAACTTCATACAACAAGCTACCACAATACAAAGGAAATCATCAAGACAATTTTGCCTACAAAGAAAGTAATTATTGTACAAGACAAAACAATGAGAAATGTATGTATAACAGAACAAAGCCAATTGACTTTTCATTAAGAGTGTGCAGGTCCTACCCACAGTAGTCAGTATCCTGACATAATACCTAATATAAACGTAGGTATAAATACCAATGTGAATAAGACTGTGGACAATTCTGTGTGCATTATAAATAAGTCAAGCTCTTCTGTAGTTGTACGCAGGAGTATTTGTAGGTATTATTATCACTGTCTCAGTCCTGACTCCCCATATTTTACCTTTATTGAAGATTTTCTCCTTAATTCTGAAAGCAAGCTGGGACGGGGCCCAGTGTGTGAAGTAAGCCAAAGTAAGTTTAAGTAAACAGAAATTACTTTCAATAATTCAGTACAAGACCGCCTACCTGCCTGTCTAATGTGGATGGGGAATGGGAGACTAGGGCAAGCAGTAAAACTATCTCAACTAAAATGCAGACCTTTGAAGTCTTTAGTTTTACCTTATGTACTTGCTATGGGCATCTTGCTTTTACGTAACGTTCCTTTAACTAAAACAGTGAAACAAACTCTTTCTTTTATTCACAGTCAGGAGGTAATTGTATTTCTGTGTACTTAGTACTTGAACTGCTCAGTACCGAGACTGCAAAACAATGTGCATTAGATTAGATAGCGACAGTGTAGGGTAGTGCGGAGAATTGGAGCGGAAATTATATAGACAAAAGAGAAAAAATCCTTTGGCTACTCTCTGAGCTTGACTTCACTTTGCTAAACTACCATATGGACTGGAGACGACAAGACAACACTTTGACAGAGACAGTGAATTTGAAATCACACATGTTCAGAACAAAAACAAAGTCCAGTTTCAGTACAAAGTCCATGAACCAGAAATCCATGTACCCTCATGTTTGTGTTTGTGTCCAGAACACTCACCCAATTTCACACGAAATAATTGCTTTGAACGCAACAGAATATCATGTTAGCGTAAATACATACACATACATATCGTTTCAACTCCTTTGTCTGAAAACAGAATTTTGCACATAATCTGCCACACATTCTACTACATATTTAAATACTATGGCTCCACAAATACGGCTACATAAATATTGCTACGCTACATGCTGGTATATAATATGTAGAATAAGGTATATGTTGGTATATATGTAGAATAAGGTATATGTTGGTATATATGTAGAATATGGTATATGTATATGTTCATTCACAACCACAATGATCGATTTTAATATTTATGGTAGGTAAGGCACTGTAATTAATTATTACCAGTCTAATCGCACATCTAAAAGTTTAAGAAAGAATAATAAATGATTGTCGATTTATGGTCAGTCATCGTCAAATATAGGTTGACTTTTACTACAAGAACGATACTAGATTGTGTATCTATGCAGTCACAAAATTTGAAATGTTAACAGGCATGCATAGAATCTTGTACGAAAATAGTTCGTTTGAAGCTTGTCACAATGACGCAGAATAACCCGATACACCTTGATTGTAGTTTATGTCCAGACTGTGTAGACAAGAATTACTCATACCCTTTTAAAGCTGTAGATATTTGTACTGTAGTAAATGTGCTCCATTGTATTTGGGAGTGTACTAAACTAACTATTAACTAACCTACTTAAATAATGGTTTTCTTCGAAGAGAAATGTAGTTCATATTTTAAGACTTCCATCAGACCAACCCAACATACATAAGGTACTAACAAGTAGGAAAAGGTTTTAAAGCCAACAAATCATTTCATTCTTAAACATTTCGTGGTCTGGTAGTTGCCTAATCCCTAAATGTACTCTTAATTTCCGGAGATTAAACTAATGGTAGCAATTACATCGGAAAGAGTGAGCACGACATGTTGCACTTTATATTGTTCGCACTAGCTCATTCTTTTTAATTCTTATATTTCAGAATGTCGTAATCTATCACAGAAGTTTCAGTCTGCATGTAGCAAGTAGTAGTTAGAAAATAGGATAATTAGTTACAAGTTTAATATAATTATAGAGATTTGAAAGAGAAAATGTGTCTGCCAACATAAAATAAGTTAGCTATAGAGGATGTAGTACAGCAGTTATATATGAAGCACTAAGAAATCTGCAGGTTGTACATTCATTAATGTACATATATATCTTGAAGTCTAAATATAGGATGTAGGAGAACTTGTAAATAAGTGGAACATAGATATAGGTAATGCTCTCCCGTAGTTTTCTCTTTGTTCTCTTTCACTTTGGGTCAAGCAGGTATGAGTAGAAATGGAAAATTACTTTGGTGGAGATTCGTTTTTAAGGTTTAAGTCTTCTCTGTTAAGTAGGTGAAAGTAAGTAGGAGAAAAGGATTCTTTAGGCAAAGAATTAGAAAAGAGTATTAGGGAAAGTGCAATGAAAGTACCTTTCTATTACATACAACACGAGCAAAGAGAGAGAGAGAAAAGAAAAGAGTTTTGAATGCAGACACGTACGTAGACAGTTAGTAGTAGTGAAGTGAGTACACAGACATCCAGAAGACGGAGAGTAGTTTTGAAAAGTAAGGTAGACCACGCCACAACGAACCCACTTCTCTTTCCACCCCGCCCGGTGGTGGAGAGGAGACCTTAGTTCCTAACTGAAGTATTATAAGGAGTAAAGGATGGGAATTAAGATAAGACAGAACATAATTCAAAGAAATAATAGGACTTCTAGCAACATTTTCTGCTCAGTTAGGCAAGCCATGGAGGTATGTCTCATATGAGCTTTCTTCTCTGTCTGCACACTCCCTGAGTACTTCCCTTCACTCCATTCCACTCAAGTTTAGAATTCTATTACATTAGTTCACTCTCACAGCTACCCGTGTTAAATCCTCGATATGCTACTCCTACTCATACTAGTACGCACTCAGTTAGACTTTCTAAGTACAACTACATCACATTAGATCCGTGTACTTTTAACTATTAAGTGTCTTGCTATGAGCACTTAAGCATGTCATTATATTATAGTCTAAGTATTAAGCTTCTTTCAACAATACCAGTAATGAAATAAGTAATAATAGTAATTTTTCGGGAATAAGAGATGATTACCTATAGAGAGAGTTGAGGGAATTTACTTTATCGTCTCACAATCCATAAGATGATATGCCATGCCACCAGCACACAATGAACTTAACATGAACATCAACTTTTGCTTTGTGTACCTGAAATTCAATCTCCACGTTTGCATTGTGCAGTGGGGGATACTAACGAGAGAGCTATTTAAAAGCTCAATTCAAACTGAGATTCTCCAGCTTAGTATGGGCATTAGGATTATTACCATTATTACCAGTCAGGTAGCTACTATCTACTTACACACAGGACACTAGCGCAAAAACTACCTAAATATTGCCCATTACTCTGTACGTGGTATGGTGTGCAAGTGACAGGAGTCATGTCATGACTAACATGACATAGCGTGCCTTACTATTCAGTTCCTTCCGTGCCGTGTCAATGTAAAACTGGAACACTACTAACTACCAACTTGGTTATCCATATCTTCCGAATGACTCTTTGAACCAAAATTAACCTGCTGGCTGGACAAATACTCAGGACCACTGTAACTATTTAACTGTCTATACCATAATGGAAACCGTTCAAATCCGAAATGAAATGATGTCAGACTGTAGTGTGACTGTGTACTCTCAGCGTGAATCAACGCGAACGGAAAAATAACGACGACAGCCCTACGATGAATGAGCCATATAGATAAGATGGTCCATTGCCAAAGTCAAAGTGTGCAACAAATTACCAGCTGCCGAGTCGCAAAGAAAACTTCAAAGTGCTAAAAGCAGAGGAGGCTCTCTAGTACTAAGTAAGTAGGTACGCAAGATAGTAGCATCCTAGTAATGAAATTAAATTGTATTGAGAAGACATCAAACACTGAAATGGCGAACATTGGTCCAGTTCCATATCCGAACGTCTATACTTAATAGTAGCTATTTGATTATTCAATGTCTACTTTGTATATTTACAAGATAGATTTATAAGTATGGAGCGCTTAGAGAGAAACTCCTTTCTGGTGTCGTTTTATGTTCACCCGAATTTCATACATATCAACTCCGCTATATGTAGATAAGCTCTTCAAGCATTCCATTACGTGCATAGAACATTGCAATGGCCATGCACCAAAACTGCACTCATAAAATTCCAACATTTTATTACTTTCTTTCAAACATCTCTCTAAATTCTTTTGGTCGCCTATTTTCTTTCCCTGAATTTTACTATCTCTTTTACTGGAGCTCAGCTTTCTCCGATTCGCTTATAGCTTATCCCATGTTCTATGCATCACAGTACACACAAAACCAACAACCAAGTAGTTTAAGCTGCTATTATTGCAACGTATGAACAACTGTATGGTGTAGTGTACATTGCACTTAGCGTGTCTATATTTCTTCTATATAAACTCAGTTATTGCATGCAGCATTTATAGCGGATACATTTCAAAAATACTAAATAGTATAACCTACATGCACATGTTGAAAAGATTTCCCTGACTGTTTACATTCCTACTATAATAATAGGAGTAGCCATACGAAGTTGTGGTTCCCTGTTTAAGTATTGACGAAGAATTTCGATCGTTGCGAAGGAGTGAAGAAGAAACAAGGTCTGCAATATGTATGGGATATGTGAAAGGATGTATATACGACCGTTGCTTTTCGTGGGAATGATACTATTTACTCACATTACTCTATTACGAAGAGAATGGAATAGAAATGGACAGCATAACGAATGCACATACCTATATGCAATGTGAAAATACTCTATAATATGTATCATACTCCTAGGGACGGGATGCAAGTGAAAATAATATACGTGTACTTGAGGCAGACACCCAGTCAAGTTGCCTAAGAGTAAAACGGGTAGAAAATGTATATCTGTCCTCCTCTTTTTCGATCTCTGGCTTAGAAAACCAAAAGGCAGACGAGGGTTTTACTTGACCCAACAAAATTGACTCCAGATAGATCTCATTTCTCAAGGCAAGGCATGTCAACATAAAGCATCTTGGCTCTGGAGAATTTTTTTAGCCGACTCTGCTTGTAACACTGTAACACTTTCAACTGTAGAATTTCATATTATGTTTGTCTTTTATGATGAGTGACTGTAGACTATAGGTAAACGATGTAAGACGGAAAAGACATTACATAATCCCGCAAGGCAAATGAACTAAAGATATAATAATATATATGTAGGTATATGTTTTGAACAGAACAAGCGTAGTCAGCTTATAAAGATTCCATTTTCGACAAAGGGCTAACGGCTAACTCAGTCAGCTTTAAAAGAACTCGAGTGTCTACAACATCATGCCGTACATCAAAAATTGATGTCTTTTTTTCGCACACACACAAGAACAGGACAATAGTCAAAAGTCCAAACCTGTAAAGTCGCCTTCACCATTTCAAAGCCAGGCCAGGCAAATAGGAAATTGAACTCAGACTCTAGCTGAATAGGAAAAGTGGATGTACTCTACACCCGAAAAGAAACATGTCCAACAGAGATCTGTCTCCACTATCAATTGAGAACACAACACCAAAGTAAAGAAGAATCCAAACCAGGAGGTAAAAAAGGGATGAACTCTTTTGAACACAAAAGTATACTGCTTATAATATTCCTTTCTTAGTGTCTCAGAGAGTAGTCAAGAGTGTAGCTACTCGGTCAGTGGACTCGAAAAAAGACATGAAAAAGGAATGGTGCCTACTTTCCCCATACTTAAATTCCAAGAATACATGCAAGTCACAGACAGGATGGAAACTATTGAATTGTCGTCTCCACTCCTTCGTCTTGCACAACTATCTAGCACTTTCTTGCTTTCCAAACATTTATCTACCCAGAATAAATAAAAATGCTTGGAGAGATCAATTTTTTGCAAAGTTCAAAAGGAACCAAGAGTTTCAAGGTACTATCCGATGTATCGTAACAATGTTAATGTTACCCGATTTCTTTGTGCAATTATTAATCTAAATAAAGATAAAAGTCATGATTTTATACAGAAGTAGTACTTTCTCATGTTATACATGATAGCGTGATCATGACTGCGAAAAGATAATGATAGCACATATACATCTCATTTCTTGCCATGCAGACTGCATTCTCCGCCAATAAACTACTACGAAACAAGAAAGTATAGTCAAGGAGAAATAACTTTTCCATCTGCAAGAAGGACTCTTTTTCTTGTTCAGTTCTTTTGTTCGAGAAAGTGAAATGAAAAGGGAGAGAGCGAGGACTAATGCTTAACATGAGAACAGAGTTACAGATTACAGAGACACAGACAGAGCTCCGAAAATCAGAATGGGGAGCCGTATACATTATAGGGTTGTTTTATATATGGCAAAAGGAAAAGGTCCGATCAACTGGACGAGGTTGGCGCATTTTCTACGGGGAACATACCTCTGCTCCACATAATGTACACTGACTGTAAATCGAAAGGATAGCTGAAAGTCTTAAGGAAAAGGAGCATAGATCCAGACGGTGGGTATTACATTACAACTTGGATTCAGTCAGATATTCTAAAAGAGCAAAGAAAATAGAGACTAAGTTGTACACGAGAAGTAGCAGAAAGTAGCGTTGTCCAGTCCAGGCAGTAAAAGGCGCCACACAAAGTGAAGTCAGCTCAACGAAGATAGCCAACTAACTTTGGCATTTAATACGACTAGCTGTTACATCCGTCCGATTGTCCGACTTTCATTCTTTCTCATACTTTCCCCGACCCAATATTGTGGATACCTACGCCTACGATCTTCCTCGACTATTTGTGTAAAAGCATCAGACCTTTTCGGAAATGAGACTTGGCTCTCTTGCTCTGCTTCCATGGCCTCGACTCATCTCTCATTCTACCTACTTACCTACATTATCCCGTTAGCTTTGAATTGCAGAATTACACCAGTTAGCAGTTAGCACTGCATCCAAGGATAAAACATCATCTTAAGACTTCTATGAGGGACGGTCCAACTATAATGTTCATTTTTTTCGATTCTCCTCAATGCTCACTGCATGGTCAACTACTAGACTACTTCTGGAAATACAAATTGCACTGCCGTACTACAGTGCGACAGAAAAAGGCAGCGGAGCCCTAATTTCCGTTTCCCTTGTGAGCTCCTTTTTCCTCAGCAAAAACCTCCGAGATCGAGACATGATCTGCCCCTTTCTGAACATATTGTGACATATAATACCATAATACAATCTAACAGTTGACAGTTTGAGCTGCCCTTTTATTTTAGCTTCAGGCCTTTCATCTCTCTATTTTCTCTACTTTTATCTTAGTCCAATTAATTCGTCCTTGTCCATTCTCGTTAGTATTGCATTACTTTCAGCATCGTTGACGTCTGCTATACTACTACCGTTAGTTTCTCTCAGCTGTATCAGCTTTTAACTTAATTACAAGTGTACAAAATCCTTCGTGTTGAAATGATGAGAGTTTCGCACGCTACAGATTGTCAGTTACTGTTGATCTTTTGTCCGTCCACTCGTTAAGTACATCCACTTTACTTTACTATAATAGACACATACATCGCGTTCAAATGTCAAAGGCTTTAACAATTACTGAAAGGATTACAAGAATTTAGGTACATTTTCCCATTCTCCATTACCTATAAAGTTGTAACTTGATCCATCTGCAGTACCATACCTAAGTACTTTCTCCACTACTACTAAATACGATAAAATTCTATTCACTAAATCATAATGCACAGGCAATAATGCATAGATTTACTGGATCACTCTTTTCAACGCTTACATGACTCGTATCTACACATTTGCTTTGCAATGGAAGCATGCATGCAGACAAATTGTAGGCAGGCTAAAACTAGCATCAGTGTCAGTAATTAATATTTTATTTATATTTGAAGAAGGGCGAGTTTCGAAAATCTTTGACGGCCGCGAATGCGCAATACGTAGACAGTCAGCGAGGCACATTTGAAATTGAAATCACTTTTATAAAAATGTTGTAATAGAGCTGGCACGTTTTTTGAAATTGCATTAATAAAATAACTCTTGTACGTACTACAGGTACCTTGGTCCGTACCTATTATAAGGATGGTAGACTAAAAATTGGCTCAACTACAGACACTTTCACACATTTGTCTCCCACTAAATCGGGGGCTACATGAATATATATGCGGGCTTGCCCACATTGCTGATATTATTATTTATAACCGCTGCCTTAAGGGGACGAGCTAGTTTTATACACTGATTGTATGTATATTATATCCTATTTATAACCTTAGTTTTTAGTGTCATCTGTCACGTAGTGACTTTGTACAGTATAATAATACCCTTTTGTACATTCTAATTGCATTTTAACCCCATAGAATTTATGTCTAGCTTTGTTCATAGTACGATGCCCCTAGCATGTGAACCTTGTAGGAGAATGACACGAGTTAAGTTTCATAGAAAATACCATTAGCCCTAACTGTGTTAAAAAGAGCCCCAGGTGAGCTAACAAATGATTGAATTCCTAATGTATTCAAATATAGATAAATCACGATGCACGAGTAACAAACTTAAATGAAAGTATGATACATAAAAGAGCTCAGTGAGCTATAGTAAGTCATGTATTATTAGCATAGCAGCAGCATAGATAATCTTACTTGCTTACTTGGGTACACATTTGAGTTTTTTTATCTACATTCATTTTTCTATTTGTGTATGCATGGCTTAGTCGAGTAGGAACCTAAATCAATAATATTTAGCATATGATCTTAGGAAAAATGTTTCACTCCTATAATGATTTCATCTTTTTACGTGAGAGTATGTCAAAAGCTGTAGACTAGTGTCCTATAAAGATTAAAGATATGAAATGAGTCGAAATTCTTATAATAAATAATATTCATAGTCCAGACAGACAGGCCGGTTCATAGGTATACATGGAGTAGTGCTGAAGGCAGCTCATAAAATGCAGCATAAAGAACTGGAAAATAGGAATCCAGTGAAGTGAACAGAGGGAGATGCAGGGACCTCCTTTTTTATGGGACTAACTGGAAGATTGTCGAGAGAAGGAGGTGAGTAGTCTTGCTAATAGTCATCGGCGCATTGTGATGTGAGTTGTGAGTGTGGTACATATATGTAGGTACAATACATGTAAGTAAGTAAGTAGTCGCTACATAAGTAATAATATATGTGGGAGAGGTAGAAGGAAGAAGTGGTGGGCATAGAAAGACCTCGGGGTCATCATCCACTTTTCTCTTTCACTCCGTTACGTTTCCTCTATAAGATAGCGAGATCGTTTCAGTTATTTCGTCGTAGTCGTCAATATTGGATGTCGCAAAAGAGCATTTGCACTCATTTCGTCCATCTATCGACTCATCGAATTCATTCAACTATATCTTCTCAATCGACTGCTCTGCAGACCAAGAATTGCTTTGTTAATAGAACTCCTGCGATAGAACAGCCAGTCAATAGGAGCAAGTGGGCAATGACATTTTATTACACTTATGTAGAGACTCCTAGCTACACGGACTTCACATCCAAATCATATAACTCCATATCTCATCCACCCTCGCTCTACTACTAGATAATTTTATAACATTTCCCTCTACAACTACATTCTGGGAGGATGTTATTACAAGTAGTTCTCCCAAGTAGTATTCTTTATCTGCTTGAAAAGAGTTAAAATGTAGAGGTAATAGGTAATGGCACTACGTCACAAGAACTAAAATCCCAATCTTCAGTCCTCTAGTCCTCTTCATGCAATACTTCCGAACAGAAATAGATACTAGCTCTAAATCTATATATAGATAGGATCTGTACACGTACCATTATAGTTCGATTGAATATACATTAAATTTTCTCATCTCCAGATTTGCTCTCTGAATGGAGAAAGAACAAAGCCAAAACCTCTTTTACATGAAACCCGCTTTCACTGCGGTATAAAGTAAACCACGCTGTTCGGCAACCGTGTTGTGCTCGAGTCTCCCATCCCGCCCTGTCCTGATCTACTGTTTGACTAGCCCAGTGACTTATATTACATTAGAGAATTCCTATGAAAGATATATAATATTGTGATCTCTGTATATAATGTCAAGATACAATGATACAAGGCACGGCATTCCCACGTAGGTCTTTCTCTAAAAGGGGAGTCCAAGCGTAGATCATGGAAATGGTGGCAGGTCAAATGCCAGTATCTCTGCGTGAAATTCATATCCATTATATAAAGATATAAAATTCTACTGCTGATTCTTCTACAAAATCTTTATACCTTTCCGCATATCTTCGTTGAAGCCCTATACACTATAAAGGTATTGACTTTAAGCGTAATAGATTAGCTCAAAGTAAGATTTCATCTAATTCTGATACCACTACTACAGGACTATTTTTACGTATACAGACAGCCTGGTACTATGAACACGCAGTATGAAAGGATTTATGAGTAAAAGAGATAGTTTTTGTTGAGAACTTGCAAGCAACATCCTTTTCTTTCAGTGATGTTCTATCTATCTATTTGATTCGGGGTCGGGTTCACAGCTCAGAGATCTTATCAAATTTAGGGCAAAACAGAGAGGAGAAAGGCTTGAGCAGAACAATACAATGCATCATCACAATATAATACAATCTCCCTTAACAGCAAAGCGGAGCAGCCCAGAGAGGATACACAGCTAACAAGATGTACCTACGTACCTTGGAAATCTATCTCTTTATGCTTAGACACAAGTCCCTAAATACGTATATATTATAAATAGCACTAGTAACCAAGTAAATACCCCAGCCACAACAAACAGAAACATTATACGAAGTGCAAAAGAGACACTGCCTATCTTATCTCTACTTTATAAGCCTAGGGTGACACTAACACAAAGGACTTGGGATAATGATATCGTCTCCTGTCGCCTCCAGATGAAGATATTGTTACACTTACACCGCAACACAAAGCAATACAAAACAACACACACACAGATGCAATTACTTGTCTCTTCGACCGAAGGCCATGTAATCCAAAGGGTGTTTTTGATTATAGAAAATCTGTGCTTTCGTCTCCTTTCATCTCTGCACTAACTACATCTCTATTATCTCCATACTACATCTTTCTAACTATGCTATCCATACTATGATGAGTGGATACATATAAATATCTACACCTTACCTATTTCATGCTTGCATAATCTAATGGTGTTGTATTTACCGACATCATTATCAACATGAAGTTGTTCTGTTACTTATGTCATACATTTGACACTCATAAATTGAATTACCACTACCATACTCAATTTGCCCTCTCATTCAAACCATTTTTCGTAAATTACGTTATAACTAATTCCAAAACTTCCACTTATAAATAGTTCACCCTTTAACTTAGGTAACCCATATATCATCCAACTTCACGGCATCTGCTCGGGTTTCAATATCAGAAATCGCCTGTAATACCTACATAGAAATGGTATGCACTATTTATACAAATTACATGAACATTTGGACAGATTTACCAACACCCATCTATGACATGCTGTCGTTTATGACAAAATTCCGTTGGCAACATTACGCATTAACGAATAAAAGGCATTTAGTACACCAGCAGAAAAGGAATGAATATTGCATTTCAATTAGTCCTATCCTAAGTACTATAACCTCGGATATTTGCTTCAGAAGTTGCTTGTCATGATCAACAATGTTTAATATCTCTGTAAATGCAAATAGTTCTTTGATGTTAACTAAAACTGTCAGGATCAAATAATGTCACGCAGCAAACAAAAGTAATTAGCAGTAAAGAATGAATGATCTTGCTTATTAGGTAATATAATTACATCACTGAGGACTTAATAGCATTGAGTTTGTGATGACTTAGACAGCAATGAGCCTCATTTATGTACAATGTATTCGTAAAACATATATAGTACAATCACCACTCATGAGCTTTTCGTATACTTATAGCTATATGTACAATTACAGCAAAATGCATACTTTCATATGGCTGGCAATTTCACATTTAGACATCTTGATTTTAATAACTTGACCTAAATGTTCATGTACTATACTTATTAGAACATTCAGGTCAGGTAAATATACATGACTGCGCTCAAGGGTCCTAGAAAAAGTAAAACGCAGTGCCTTGATTGCCCGGTTTGTTACTCATTAGTCAAATACAAATGGGAGACAGTTTGAGTAATGCAGTCAAAAGCATACTTAAACTGGCAAAAAATCTCTGGAATTATGTGTACCATAAGCCAATGTTATATACCTACTTACGAATGACGATTCTGAAGGATATACAGATACAGAGTTACCTTGTAAATAAGTTTGTGTGTGTACAGCAAATATTTATGAATAGAAGTGAAAGAGAAACATACGTAGCAAAACAATATCTAATATGATATGAATTGTGGAAAAGCGTAACTCTCAGGGAAAAGAAATATATAAATTGTTAAGAGTTCTCAGGAGTTTTGTAGCTGAGCTAGTTAAGTTCGGTTTCGTCTGGCCTAAATTCCCTAAAGTTTAGTTGTGCCTTTAGCTGACTTACTTATTGTTAGCTTTACTTTTACCTACTTTATTCAACTTTAGTTAAGTTAGCAAGGCTTTCGTTTAGCTTTAGTTAAGTTACTCTGACTTTCCGTTTTAGTTAGTTCTCTTCCCCTCGTCTCTGAAAAATGATCTCTGTGACGACGTTTTTAATTTAGGAACTAAAAGGGAAGAAAATGTGGCTCCTCTTTCTTGGATCATAAACCATAATGATGATGTCCAGGGAAAAGCATGTTTTCCCAAGCCAGGCAGCCTGTGCAAACTTTTTTAGCAAATGACATGCAGTAAGAACGATTAGGCCGGAACAGTGAATACTAGTAGCCACATTAGAGAGAATAGGCTATAGCCGCCGGAGAACTCACTTTTCCTTCCACAATAACCCGGCCCACCTACATATATATAATACTATAATATATGCATACAAACGTAAAGTAATGTAACGCAAATGTAACGTAACTTAACGGAACAACATTTGTCATAGAACTAAATCTTCTCCATATACTATTCTGTTATTCTGTCTCAGCCTTTTTTCCTGGCCCTCGTTCTTTCACTTAGACCTTAACTCAAATTCGCAGAGGAGAACTAGGAAACTCTTTCTGCTTGACTTGACTGGAAGCAACCAACGAGTCCTTAGACATTCTTTGACTTCACGCTACTGAATTCTACATTGATTTTCCTTATTTTACCAGACTTTCACCACGGAGAGACAATGCACTGTGCTTTCCTACTCCCAGCTTGAGTCATCTACTCTAACCTTACATATTTGTAGGATATACCTCATATAGTAGGCAAAAATCTTCTTATTTACAATGTGTATAGTGCGAGGCAGCCTCTATTCACTTTACTGACTCACACAGAGATATGTCCTAATATGAACCCAAGCCAAGCCGACTTCATGTTTAGTATGTATACTACTTATTTATAAACTAAATATAAGTATATCCAGAGATACACAGAAATCTACCTCAAGACAATGGAACCTAAGAAAATCCAAAGACAGATCTTGGACTAGATAATACTCCATCAGTATTCACTTTATACTTCCTTATCTAAGCTTAGTAAGTCCTTCTTGTTGTCTTGTATTTCCTATTGTATGTATATCAAAACCACAGAAGTCTCTCATGCCCTATTTTGTTGTTTAGTCTTACAGTCAAGCTTCCCTACACGTTTTGTTTGCATTTTCAGTTAAACATAGCATAACGTTGTTAACTGAGTGAAAGACTAACTTCTATGTCAACGTACCTACATAGTATACTGTTCAACTGTGAGCACACACAAGACAGATTGTGACTTTTCCCTAATTCCTACAGCCATATTAATTATACATATACCTTCAGTATCCTTCAAGTTATATTTTAGGAAAAGTTAATTACACTGGTCTTACTTATAACTTTAGTTTATGGTTTATCCGTACCTACCATAAATACTTTACCCACATTGAGGTTTATGTATATCCTGTTGTAGAACTTTCTCGTCCTATGTACTACAGATATCACTCGACAAAATATTCATCATTATTTTCCACATCAGCACGTAATTTTAGTTCTTGAGAAATTCCTTGATGCTTACCAGTGTATTTAATGCTAACTGGTATGGAAATTTTTACTATTTGTCTATATTCTATATGCTAGCAATAAATTATTAAAAAGTACTGAATGAACTAAGTAATACTAATGGTGCTGAGGCAATCTTACCATTTTTCCGCTCCTGTAAACACTACTGCTTTGCATTGGTGACATTATTGTGTGTTGAATACAAAGAACCGCTAAACTAAACTAACTATTTCCTGAAGAATTTCTATGATAAAAGTTTGAAAGAGAATGGATTACTGTGATTATAAGTGAAATGATGATGGTTTCATGACACTACTTACTGGAGTGAGTGAGACAATTATAATATACAATGATGATTCAATTGCAGATACCCCCTTTTCAATTTTCCTGACCTGCCCATAATGGGGACCTAGTGGTAGCAACCTTAAAACTTTTCACTTCAGGATTGGAGGAAGTTTAAGTTGAGAAACTTTAATTTCCACATATTTACTACAGATCTAGTTGTTTTCATACAACAAAGCAGATATTAAACATCAGTTTCAGTATAATTAACATCGAAGTATTCTGTATATACCTTCGAAGGAGGACACTCTGCAATACGGAATAATATAAACAAAAGAGACGAAACCAGGACAAGGAAAGTAAATAATTCAAGGAAAGGGACCACCAAGAAAGATAAATACAATTCTTCAGCTCTTTACAAATAAGGCAAACTGACGCGACTTAACGTGACTTTGTAATGTTTTGTATACACCGAATTACATTTACCATATAGGGACATGGTCCCTATATACATTAAGGTGGATTGTATGAAGCGTACAGCGTACGTATTTATACAGCACGATGATATACATAGGCACATAATATTCCCCGCCGAGGAAGTAGTACTACTTTCTTTATAGTTTTATGTGGGTCTTGTGGTTCATGTAATCTAACTAGGTATATGTTACTCGTTTGATTTCCTTTATTCCTGAAAGTATCTGTTTGGTTTCACCCACAGTACACACATGCATTCTGTTCTCCTCTCGTATCTTCTAGGTACTTATTTGAATGCGCAAGTGAAATATTGTCCAATATATTTCTTCAGATAAAAATCTGAAGCTTGTGGCGTCTTCAAGTTCTAGATAAAGTTTATGCCCTACAGAATTCCTACTTTAATAAAACATACGTAAGTATTCGTACATGTATGTGCATACTGGGAACTACTACTCGTTAGGATATGGGAAGCAGAGGAAGGTTAAGTGAAAATAGACATGAGAAACCAAGTGTAAGGAAGGCATCTACCTCTGTTTTGCATGTCTTAAGTATATAGGTAAATAAGCCATAGCTACATAAGGTTTGCACGACACGGTTAGTTTTACTATGCTTTGTATTTTGCATTGCCCACAATGCTATGACTGACTGTCTCTCCCCGATTACTTTCTCCGCTTTCTCTCAAGTTAACTTAACCGATTCATCCTGTGCTGATGAAATATTTTCCTTCTCACAGACAACAGTAATGGTCGACTCTCTATGCACTTTCATTGTACGTACAAATATCTTATCTAAATGTTTTAGTAGTGCGGCCAGCTTAAATATTCACCACTACACCCAGACGTAAGCTTTAGGAAAAGCCAGACCCTCAGACAACAGCTTCTTCATTTGATTTCCTACACACTCACACAAACTGTTTGCAAAATTAGGAATCCCTCACTTAAAATTCTCTTTCTCTCTTCTACAGCAAACACTACTGCAAAATCCCAAGGATGCTTACTTTCTCTACACATACTCTATCTATACTATATACCATACATCAAATACTAACACTTACAAAGCAACAGCCAAAGTCATCTGACATACTCATCCGCCCACTTAATAGGAATCTCAAAGCATCATACACTTTATACCAGGCTTTCTCCATGGGACGGAATTTAAAAGTACATTGGAGAATGGCGACTGAAGTCAACAGTTTTCTTCATTGGATATTATATCAATTAGTTACTAAACTGCCCATAAAATAAGTAGTGCGCAGAGCACCCCAGACACTATTGCAATATATTTATTATAGCCTAAAGCAAACAAATATTATTGCTACATCTGTTTTCATAATATACACTTGTTACAATAAACTCAATAAGAATTTCATTGGATACAGAGTCATATGTAGGCTAGAACAAGATTAGTTCCCGCAGTGGCATTCCATTATAGAAAAGGGTTTTGAATGAATTACTTAGACGGTACGGTACTTGAGAGCTGTTCACTGGGTAGTGTTATATTATATGTTAAAACAATGTGTTAGTATTAGTACCTATTTACATAGTTTGAGTAGGCTCTGACGAGAATTTTTCGTTTAGCCCATACATGCACATGTATGTGTAGATACGTATGTAAAATGCAGTGTTAGATGTGATAGCTGTTCATCTGCTGGCTGTAACCAGTGAGGCATGGCGATTGTCCGGTATATGCTTAGGTTTGCTGCAGTATTCTCAATACTCGCAAGTATTGTCTAATATGCCTAGAGATATACTTGGGTGCATGTATATTGCAAATAAGCAAGTCGACCAAAGAGAAGGAAAAGGAAGAGAGCTGAGTCGATTTTATATACCATGAATCTATATAGAATGTTATCGTTGATAATGCTACACATACCAGCATAGATATATGGATCTAGTACACAAAGTAGATAGAGCAAGTTGCTTTCTACATGCCACTAATGGCTCTATTCGGGAGAAGTTAACTGCCACTGTGCAGTGTTAGTGCTACATAGGATACAGAGCACCAAAGCCTCTCCCTTTAAATTTTCATGATGTTTAAGTTGCTTTTTACACGCTCGAATCGACTTGGCTAGCATAGGCTAGTCTGTTCACCAATGCATTATGTATCCATAGGTAGCATGTACCCCTCACTATATTGGGACATGTTAAGCCACATTTCTGTAGAGAATGTATGGGGGATCTGGTTCCCTCACTGTCTGGATTCTATCAAATGGAAACACATCTATGTCCATGCATGCTTGCATGCATGGATTCATAGTGTTGGCATTATCATCCAGTGAAAGTCCTCCACAGTAGCACAAGGCTCTTTAATTCCAACAAATGTGCTTAGGTATATTACAGATACATATTTGGGGAATCCAACTGTGGATTGCGCTACAAATTACGTTTCGTTTTCCTACATTTTATCTCTCAGCTGAATGAGTTTCCTGGTAATTATGAGCGTTTGTCGAACCCCAAGAGGAAAGTCCGATCGTCCTCTTTAAGGTATACATTCATATCCACTCCTATTCAAATGTATGTAAAATCAGCCAATTTAAAAGTAGAATAACTCCTTAGAGATAGAATTATATTTCGTGCATGATACTTAAATTGCTGCCTACATAATGCTTCCTTTCCAGTTTCTTAACAGCCTATACATAATAATGCTGTTCATACATTCTTAATACAGAAATAAGGGGCCTGTTTGTTACGCACAAAGGCTAGTCGCAATTGCTTACTTATGCTTCACTTATATATTTACATTCAAGAGACATTTGGGTATCCAGTATCCACATTTTTATGCTCCCATAATTTCGTGCACAACCATGCAGATCCTTAAAATTCGTCATTGTGTATGTGTGTGTCATATGTTATTTAGGTGAAAGTAGTCGCCCAGTTGGAATAAGAAAGCATTTCTGGAATAAATATTGCTCAGCTGCTTGCAGTGAGATCTATATTAAAATAAGCACTCATTTAATCGATACTAGTGTGTTCAGTGGTGCATGCCAAAATGTTCAATTTAGTGGCACATTAGCAAAATGACCTTACATGCAAACTTCCATTAAGATATTCATGTAAATTAGAGATGATTCTAATCATTTCTAATTCACATGAATTTCATCTCCGCTTTCTACTCTACTTCCGCAACGTATTGCTTTACGGTTTGCAACGTACTACTAGATGCCAACGGCTGTTGCAGATATTATTCAAGTCACTGAGTGCTGGGCAATTAGTGGTGAGGAAAATTTTGCCTTTCCACTTTCGACCGATATGATAACAGTTGCTCGGAAATTCAAATGAACACTCTACAGCTTTTAAAATGTATCTGTTAGCTGTATAATTTACTAGTAGGGCAGCTCCCAGGCCTGAAAATTCTTGTCTGGTAATAATTATTAATGATCTTAGAATAATCATATTTCTTCAGAGTGCTAAACACTCTGGTATTTGAGTGGGCGTACTTAGTCCCAATTATTTTTATCATTTGGTAAATGTTTCAGAGCAAATACCAACTACAAAAATTGCATACCTAGGTAGAAATTAGTGCTAGCGATTCCGCCGATTTTGGCTCATATGGCTATCTAAATTGTATGTTTAAAAGGGTAATAAGAGTTAACTAGCTGTGACTTAGAATTTACGTAATAAATTTTTAGTGTGCACAGGAGTAGACGTATTTTATCGACCACAAGCCTATCAAGTGACTTCCATGGTACAAGAGCTACAATAAGTCGAAGTTGTAAGGCTCTGGCAGGACTAACTGAACAATAGAATAATGCTAGAACTATAGAATAGGACTTTGTGCGGGTTGTTTTCCTCTGGAAACTATAGTAGACTGTGTGACACAAACAAAGTCTTGTAAAATTGACGGAGACATTAAGTGCAAGAGAACAGAAGCACAAAGTGACCTATGGACTCGACTTTATTACGATTTCATCACAACATAACATTCACATGACAATAACATACACAAAAGGACTCGTAGTCTCTTTCATCTTATTGTTAGTACATAGCCTATGTATTATAAATGTAGGAGATAGTCATAGAACCGTAGGATCATACAACATTCCCAACATATACTCAATGGATATCCAAATGACATACATGTTTGTACTAGTAAATGCTATATATGAGCAAGATGCCTACTGAAACTAGAGTGTCCCTTTATAGCTTGCTTAAATGTAAGTTTACGATCGGAATAAAGAGAAAATAGGTATGCCCAGTAAGTGAACCTTACTTTCCTCAAGCCAATAGCCAACAATGACCAATTCAGAACGATAGCATAGTTTGTTCCACTCTTGTATTGTATGAAGATTGTATTATTAAAATCTTAACGGTTAAAGGAAGTGCTGCTGTTTGGTGTGTTTGCTTGTTCAGCTAAAGAGAGCCACTGAAGGGTTGACCCTGAGTCGATGACGTACACTAGGCATTTTAGTGACCTCAAGTGTCGTTGTTAGATTTTTATCGAGTAAATATCCACACTCTACTTCAGGTATCTAATGTACACAGCATTATGCGTTTGAAAACAATACAGTTCACAGTTTGGAGTGGTGGAGTTCAGTATTTTCACCAAGAATGACGCGGAGCAAGTCTCACGTGCGTGTATTCCCGTCAATTGGGCATTCAAGGCAGTTGTAGAATTCCAAGACCATAGTAGTGAATGCGGGATAGCAGTTCTCATGCAGTTGAGTGAACTTAACTCTCTTTATAGGCTATCTCTGGCAATAAACATGGGTTCCAATGCATTGACTTTGAATTTCAATGGATGACTTTCCCCAACAGAAACAGAAAGGCACTATGGTTTCGGTTTCGCTCGCCTGATCCAGGAAGAGTGACTGAAACAGAAAGAAAGCGACAGCGAACTTTCTTTCTCTTTTCACCAATACTTCTATTCTATTCACACAACAATCCGCCCGTTTCAACTCAAGCTAACCCAAGGAAAGCGAACAATAAAAGTCAAGTGTTCTAGCTATACCTATTTAATATTACAAGCTTATAGATCCACAGTAGTGGTCCCTACTTACGAAACACAAAAACCCAAACAAACATCTTACTACATACGCTGTACGTTCTCAGATGAAATTCAAAAAACCGGGACTGATGAAGGCTGTTGGCATTTTTACGCTACTATACACCGTATATTATGTCTGGGGCTAAAGAATGCTCCAAACATAGTTAGTTATAGTGCTATTATGTTAGCAGTAAAGATGAAAACGAAGATATTGCGCCGTTATTGCTGTATTGGTACACAACCATGTTATCGTTTACGTTTACATCTGAATAAATACTACCTAAATGCATGTACAATAACATAAAATGAAATGCCACAGTATAAAATAACAGCACAACAGCCACAAAACTAATGCAAAATATGCAATGCAGTGTTTTCTCTACTAAACTTTATGCAAAGCTGTTCTGGATCAAGGAGAAAAATTGACTTTGAAGTTTCCTAGCCAAGTTTCTCTACTATCACTATAGAATTTAATGTACTACAATTGGGAAATGACCTAATGATACTCAAAATGGATTGGAATCTACAATTCTGATGCTAGCATGCTCAATGCTCTAAAACAGAAAAATACCATTGCTGGATAAGAACAAATTCCGTTCTAGAGTGTACTTTTATGGATTAAATGTGCAATGGCTTTCTTGCTTTGGTTTAATAGGGCCAGTAGGGGAGTAGCCCATATTGTTATACACCGAATTAAGCCTATATATACTGAGATAAACACTCACTACTAAGCAAAAAATGTAATTTTTACTGATATCCAGGAAACTGATGGTAGCTTCTGACTCTTGGGGCCAGTCTTGACAGTATTTGTGCTGATAATGTCTATGGAGTTAAGAATCGTTTTAACATAATCATTATGGGTCCTAAAAGTAGTAATAATGAAATGAAAATGTCCTTGGGATTTGCAACCAAATATTTTAATAATATCGTAAATGATGATTGATGATTGACTTAAAGGAACACTCAAAAACTGTCGATTATAGGTATCGGTCGATAATGAGTAGCATGGCTAATATTACGTATTGTGTCTAGTATAATCCTCGTCTCATCGCTTTTTCTAATGTGTAGGGACGACTCGTATACAGGCTATGTGACATGTTGCAATTATGTGTAATAATTTAATGGACGTATTTATTTGTTCGTAGCTGTCCCTATAAATTATTTTGTCTTAGTTAAGTAGTTAAGACTTAAGACTAATATAATTGCCAATTTGTAATTGGGCATATGAAATTGAATGATTATATATTGCAGAAACGATCAATTAACAAACTACTAAAGCGCTACTATCTGTACTACTACTGTGTCTACCATAGCCATAGTACAGGGTATATTGGACTTTAAATGTCCCCCAATAGATCTCATCTACCAGAAGTAGCACAGCCAAATGGTATACACCATTCGAAAGGCCGTCTAAAGTTACTAACGTAAATTATAAGGGAACTTTGGTCAACATCTTTTGACATAAAACGGTTCAAAAAATCATTAAAAATAAAAGTTGAAAAACAATTTGTCAAAACGGTCGCACCGGCGGAGAAAGATGGAAAATTGACAACTCCCGATAAAAATTGGTGGAAAAATCCTCACAATTCTAAGCAAGGCTATAATCGAATTTAAACATAAAAATTTTTGTGGCCAGGAAAATTCCAGAAAGTCGGCAAGTCGCAAATAAAATTTTAGCAAGTTCAAACATTTTCAATAATTTTTTCGGCCCACTTAACTTCAAATGATCTTCATTAACTTCCCTCATTTATGTTAAGGAAGACGGGTTTTTAAACATTACTCATCAGTTATAGGTGTCAATACTTATTCTAGGTTCTTTGGTTAATTCTTATTAATATAGGTACACAATCACACTCTTTATGTCATACTACGCAAGATGATCGCACTGATAATGCAATGTCAAACAATAATGAATAAATCCTAGTTTTGTGTCGGTACAGTATACCTACTAATAGAAGACTTCAATATAATATATAGACTAAAATGATTCATTTTCATTTAGGACACGACAGCTAAAACAAAACTGGAACAGTCAATAAAATACTGCGAAAAGGGTTTTCTGATTTGTCTACGACGACTGTCCTGTGCACAACCCGACAGTGCTACAAAATGATGACCGCATGTGTCAATTCTACTATTAAGGCATAGCGGTATAGCGATAGGATAAGTCGTTTATGCATTTGCTTGCGGTTGATGCGGCTTACTCTTCTCAGCATTTTGCCCCGACCTCCATCTAAGATTTATGCTGTGTAGTTTTTTTCTGGAGCATTTTTTCTCTCCAAAAATGTCAAAATCAGGGTTTAGTGACTCCAGTAATCTATAAATGTATTTTGTTCAATCAAAACACTGAATACCACTATAATAGGATATAATTTATCGGAAACAATAGTTAAAATATCTACAAGCAATTTGGAAAATTATTTTCATTGGTTTGTTCGGTAGGATGTCAAGATGCCAAAGTTGTCTGATATGAGTGAGTTGATCTATAAAATATTATTGCTATCACATCGGTATCGTTATCGTTTGCTTACAAGTAAGCGGAACAAGAATAAATATTGAATTTTAGTCACAACATGCAGAAACTACACTTCTATTGCACGCAATTTTGCCAGGACACAAAGGAATCGAAGATTGATATTTTATCTCTCGTCTTTTCTTACAGTAATGCCAGCAACAAGACAATTGCCAGCAGAGCGAGACGATTCAATCCATTGTGTTCAGACAGAAAGGAAATGTGCAAGTAAAAGTTAAAATATCCATTTAGTTCTCTGACTCGCTGTTGGCTTCGTTTGCTTTAAGATTTGGCTGCTTTACTGTAACTTGAAAATATTAGCGTCTGACTGAACTGATCGTGAGCTGAACTGAAACAAACCTTGGTTGTTTTCATACATTAAAAGTCAACCCTGAATATAAAAAACCTAATAGTGGTCCCTATAACGATTCTACTGCGTCTTCGGGGGTCTTTCATATGAAAACATATTTACGTATATGAATAGTAACCGAGGACATCGCAGGGAAGTCAAGTCGGACATAGTAGAGCACACACGACTACTGCGACTGAGATGGGAAGCAAGGAATCCAAAGCGAAGCAGAAAAAGGCTCCAAAGGGAAGGAAATCCTACTCTCACATGCATCTGTATGTAAACCTACATATGAGAGAGCCAACAAATTTCTTTATCCATGAGCATTGCATACATAACGCTGTGCTCTATCTCTCAAATTCATTCTTACGCAACTGTACCTTCTGTCAGTTAACTTCCACTATCCAAACTAAAATATAGTTATCATTTACATAACACGTACCATTCCTTTTCCTATTTGGGACAGACATTAACTTTAGTAAACTTATAGGTATCCTATGAGTTCATAAGATGTATAACATGTTCTGCAGCCCTGAGTATAATAATATTATCTTAATTACTTGGTTCATTCTAAATTTACTATGAACACACATGCTTATACCTCTAGGTACTGCATACAAGCAAAGGTCCCATCGTTGTTTCATGGCCCAAATCACAGCGAGGCCCTAATCGCCTACATTATTTATTAACTTGCTTTCTCTGAAACTCTCTCTACTGAAGCCACAATGCAACAAACAAGATAGACGGATTACAAAATGTACAAGCATCAGAGGAGATTGTATCTGGTATTTCGTTTATTTCACCTCCTAAAATAGAATTGTCCTGTAGCATGCTTCCCATAATATGGATGGGACGATGGACAAAGGAGAAAGCCCATCGTCATTGTCACTGTCTTTTTCTCCAGCACGATACTTGTGTGCTTGAGATACTTATTTCATGTAATGTGTGACGCATTTTCCAGCAGGACACACAATAATAGATGCGTATACATACTTGTGTGTGCCGTGTAAAAAGTCTAGCTGCACAGAATTAAAATACGAGACGTAAGGTTGCTTTCGTTGCATAGAGCATCCTTTGGTCGTAGAGAACACCTACTAGGTACCATATAGTGGCTATAATATACTGTTGGTTGTTGTGCACTGAAGAGAATTAAGAGTTGCGTTAGTGTAATGTACATTTTTCCCGAGTGGCATGGACATGGACACGAAGAAAAGAGAAAGCAAGGCACTTAGCAGAGCAGAGGCAGAGAGCCCCGTCGTCTCGTCTAGGTGATGAATAGATCGGAGAGGTCATTTCATATAGTTCTAGTGGAAATCCAGAGAATGTAGAACTTGTAGAGTTGAGCCAGAGAAAGTAAAGGCTACCCTGCCGTGCTCTAACTGCTTGACTTTCTCATTATTTTCTCAGTGAAAATCTTTCCTGCTCTCAAGGCAATGTTTTCCTTTCTTCTTCGTTTTTAGTTGTTGAGTTCTATCGAGCATGCAATGCTGTGCAATGTGATACAGTCGGGCGTGAAATCGTCCCTCTTTGTAAAAACACCAGCTAATACTTGAACAGAGAGAGAAGTCAAGCCGAGAGGGACAGGATTCAGAGGGAGGAAGACAAAGCTAAGAAAACTTAAACCTTATAAACACAATAATACTTGCCTTGACGCTTACTCACTCTATGCATATCGCACCACCGCATCGCCTCCACAGTAAACAAGACTAAAAGCATCCCTCTATTTTCTATATTCTTATACTATTTGTGATAGCATATCGCAATATATTTCACCTTGTTTACACAGGCTCAGTTGCAAACTTTAATGCAAAAAAGAGATAAGTGCCTAACTAGGAGGACCTAAAAAGCAGGTAACAAGGTTAAACTAACTTTACACTATATGGATTAACTCTTTATACTACTCCTAATCAAGAGAGCTCCTAGTTACTTAGGTGGGTACCTCACTAGAATGAGGTAAGTAGTACTAGGTGCCTTATTGCTTGCTTAAGTTAGCACAAGTCTTCTAATAAAATACCACTCAACACATTTTTATTCTGAAGAAGATTTTGAGAGAGCACAGAGCTAAGTATTTTCTCGTTTTTTATCTCCATGTCATGTACACAGTGTAATTTTAGGCACTCAGAATTTAAGTAGGAGATCCTCTTGTCGACTACTTTTGTGTCTAATAAGTAAGCCCGCTCCGCTCTACTCAGCACTACTCGTGTTATTTTCTGCAAGAAGATAAAAATGTTTAAAGAGAGGAAAGAAAACTGACTTACTTAGGACAGATATGAAACGGATTCATTAAACCAAAATTCTACTTTGCTTACTACCCATATGAAAAATACTAATGTATATACATTTCCAACACTCAGCTCAACTCACTGACTAAAGTTACTGTCAGCTTTCCACACTAAAAAGTTAAAACGGTTACTTCTGTCTTGACTGTGACTACTGACTCGGAGACTTAGAGAGACAGAGAGTTGAACTGAGTGAGATGAACTTCAAGTCAAAAAGGCTCGGCTCAACCGTCTCACTTTTATTCTGCTTCGCTCAGTCAGTCATTCCAATTCACACACTAAAGTAAAGTGTAGCTTCTCCTTATAATAAGTGTCTTCAAGCTTCCTTGGAAAAAGGAAACATGCCCTGACTATGCAAGTCAGTCAATCTGACTTTTCTGAAAAATCCTTCCTTTCCTATGGCTTTGAAAGGAGGAAAATATATGCACATACATTTTACATGCTACCTGGGCATTGAACAAGCTGTCAAATAGCAGCGCAGTGTGGTCGTGTGGCGTTGTGTCAAACCCTTACACGAAGGTCAGGACT
>JABASH010000173.1:0-53675 GCA_019776445.1 Tomocerus maximus | reverse complement strand
AAGGTCTTATGTAGTGAGTGAGTTGGTGAGTGAAGTAGTAGAAGCGGAGCTGAGAGGTTATACCATGACACACACACACACACACACACAAACTGTCGGCTTTCCATTAGAATAGTTGATGAAGGGAACGAGCGGCCGAATTGCTCCTTGATGGTTGTACAACCTAGCTTTTAATACATTGTGCTCTATATCCAAGTTCGTGTTTTTTGAATGTACGGAGAGTGTACGACGCAAAAATTCTATAATTTTTGCTGAGAGGTTTATTTGAAATTTTCGTAAGAAAGTCGGTGGGACCGCCAAATAAGAGTTCAGAACACTTACTTGGGCTCCATGCGGAAACAGTGAATTGTACGGCTGCTCTATGCTTTGCTCCAAACCAACCTTAATTAATTTCCAGCATATACAATTACTGGGTAGCATGATACGAAGAACATGAATGCCATTTTATCCTCAATGACTACTTTCTGAATTGCTGCTTTACATTTCATTGTGTTATACTACTTTGAAACAACTACACGGTTTTCACAAATGATGTTTATCGCTTGGAATTAGCATTTTATTTGACTTATTCGGACTTTTTAATAAAGGTCGGGCGTCGGGTTGCTTCTCGTCGGGCGTCGGGTGGGTTTGCGTCGGCCATCGGGTGTCTTCGCGTCGGTCGTCGGGTGGGGTGGCGTCGGGTGTCTTCACGTCGGGCATCGGGTGTCTTCGCGTCGGGTGGGGTGGCATCGGGTCCTTTCGATGAGCCTGAAATGTAGCGCGAGATTCGAATAAATATAGAGATTTATCCTAAACTATTTCAATTGTCAATAAGTCCGCAGAAACTAAAGATAGTCGTGGAAAATAAATTCAAGTTGACAATTTGGCATTCACGGGTATTTAAGGGGTAGTCAGTAGTTTCTGCCGGGCTCATAAAGCATAAATTTTAATCAAGATTTTAGTTTTAGTTTCTTTCGGTCTGTTTCCATTCGGTTTCTCGTAAGCTGGCTCGGTGGTTGTTGACTGCAACTGTAAGTAGCTTATATTTAAAGTATAAAAAAAGCTATTAATAACAAATAAATATGGAATATGTTTTTGGTTTTATCTTGTGTTTTAAATAATGCGTCTTTGTACTTTCATTTATACAGAATGCGTATCTTAGTCATCAGTTTCTTTCTTCCCGGAGTATTCTGACATTAATTTCCAATTTCGGTTTATTGTCCGAAAAATGCCTCGGTGGTATTATGAGAAGAAAGAATTAAGGCAAACTCCTTCTACTCTAATGGGTATGGATTCAGAATTGGAAGCAAGGTACCGTCGTGAAGGAGCTAGATTTATTATCGATATGGGCACTGCTATGAAGCTCAGTTTGACGACAATGGCTACAGGAGTTGTATATTTCCACCGCTTTTACATGCAACACACGTTTCAAGATTTTCCAAGATATGTAAGATTGAAGATCAAAGATGTATTTTTTTATCACGAAGAAAAATCATTATTTGTGCTACAGTATCTTAATCTATTGTAGTGTTAAAAATGACTGTATATTACATATTCAATGCTTTTATAATACAAATGTAGTACCATTTAATATTAATTATGTTGTAGTGTAGTAGTTAGCGAGTGAGTATTTAGTATTTACCATTACCACTGTGTAATAAGTCTATTAATTGCTATATAATCGTGTTTTATTTAATACGTTTTATTGATTTCAGCCTACATCATGTGCTTGCCTATTTTTGGCTGGAAAAGTTGAAGAAACGCCGAAGAAATGTAAAGATGTTATTAAATGGGCCAGAGATTTACTACCTGATAATAAGTTTGCTCAGTTTGGCGGAGACATCCGAAATTCATTTGTATGTGATAACTCTGAATACTAATTTTAGCTAGAAAGGGAATTTATTATATTGTAATCTATGAATTGATATTATTTTATGTTGTTTTAATAATTTTTATGTAGGAAATTGAAATGACTGTCGTCGTATGTCGTATAGAGTTCCTTTTTCACGCATCGGCCAAACTGACATCGACCACCCCTCCGATTTCGTCCAAACTAGTAGAGCGTGTGTCTAAAATCGAGTAAAAGTTTGGACTTTCCTACTTTAAAAAAATCAGTTTGGACTTTAGGAAGCAAGGGAAAGGTAGAATTTTAAA
Organism: Tomocerus maximus; assembly: GCA_019776445.1. Lineage (NCBI taxonomy): Eukaryota > Metazoa > Arthropoda > Collembola > Entomobryomorpha > Tomoceridae > Tomocerus > Tomocerus maximus. The sequence continues at coordinate 51,542 of JABASH010000173.1, read as the reverse complement.
TTTTGTGAAGTAAGATTGTGTCCATTTTACTCTATTTAAAATTGTTAGCGGGAAAAGAGGCTAGTATTTGAAATTGGCAAAAATTGGGAAATTAAGAGATTTAAAAACGACTGTGGTAGTTGAAAATCAACTAAGCATCCTATTTTACATTTTGTCCATTTCTTTGTACCCCAGATAAGAGTGTTGAAAAAGTATTGTATTGTGTCTACGAAATAGAAGTAGTGCCACTGAACTTGCCACTTTCTACACCCCCTGGTGTCAGTTTGAAATCTCAATATTTCAAACAATGTTAGGCCTAGCAAAATTAAAGTAGTGATAATGAGTGGTTCGTTGGTACTAATTTTTATTCGCTAGGCATTTTTTGAAATATTGGGATTCCTAGAAGGGCGACACCACACCCCACCAATTGGGATGTAAAATGGGATGCTGAGTTAAATACCACTCATTTTATTTTATTAGGTACAACATATTTTGAAATATTGGGATTCCAAACTTTAACCTAAGGGTCAACGGTCAACTCCATTAGGGGGTGTAGAAAGTGGCAATATTCTACCTTGCTGGGATGTAATGGATACTTGCCTTGCCGGGATACTGAGTTCAGTGGCACAACTTTCATTTCGCAAGAGGCAATACTTTTTCAAATATTGAGTTTCCAAATTTGGACTCTCACTGCACCCCTATCAGGGGTACAAAGAAATGGCCAAAAGGTGAAATAGGATGCTGAGGTTATTTTCAACTAACTTTAGTCGTTTTAGGTCTCTTAATTTCCCAATTTTTAGATTATCGCCAATTTCAAATACGATGCCTTCTTTTCACGCTAAAAGTTTCGAATGGGGTGAAATAGGATCGATCCCGGGATCTATCTATCAATGTTATTTTGGGGAAAAAACCTTAGCTTTTCATAACATTCCGTTTGAACATCATTTTACTTCCCAAAACAGTACCTTCCCCTAACCCCCCAGATCCCATCCCATCTGCTGATATTTTTAAAAAGTATGAAGATCAAAACGTTTGCATACTCGATTTTAGACATATGCTAGTTTGGATTAAATCGGCGGTGGTCAATGTCAGCTTAGCCGATAGATAAAAAGGAACTCAAAAGGAAGTACTTATTATAAGGCTGAAAATGTTTTCCAGACCCATAAAAAGTGCTTTTTGAATGATTTAATCAATTAATCAGGATAATAATTTATTTTGTTATGTAGGAAGAAGTGATGACTCTGGAGCGCATTCTTCTTCAAACAATTAAGTTTGACCTTCAAGTCGAGCACCCGTACACATTTCTGCTTCAGTACGCTAAATGTTTAAAAGGGGACAAAACTCGACTTCAGAAGATGGTGCAGATGGCTTGGACATTTGTTAATGACAGGTATATGGTATTCAAATTATTCAATTAAACGATACAAAAACTATGATTAAAGTGTGCATTCTTGCCTAGTGACTTGATCACCAACGTTCATCGCACTAAAATTACGACACGTTGGTGTTGGTAAACTGATGAAAGGCCGGACGTTTCTTATGGTTTAGTTTAGTTCCATATTCAGACTAGTTTATTTAAAGAGCCAATTAATATCAGTACAAACATATAGAATACATGTTGTCTGTTTCTTAATTAAAATCACGAAGGCCAGCGTGTCACCTTACTCCCAGTCGAATTCCGTGTCGTACCCAGTTAATAATACAATCGATAGTCATTATTATTATGTACATAATTTATTTTATGAGATTGAGAATATCTCAGTATAGTGTAGTAGTGTTACCTTCCTATGTACAAAATAATGTAACATGGCGCAGGCATGCTACGTGACGACGACGAGAACTCTGAGTCAAATGCACAAACATATATTTATGCTCTAGATCAAATCTAGTGTATATGCTTGTCACATATTATTTTATTGCCATGATCTCCTCAATGATGATATATTGGCTTTGTAAAAACTTTCTTACAATATTAAGTCTATATATATTGATTAAAAAGCTCGCAGCAATTGGTGTTGGTTATACCGTATTACCGTAGTAAAAAATAAGCCCAGATCAAGAATGTTTTTTTGAATTTGAGGCAGATATGACATTTTTAGACTATTCAGTCGATATGCGATGACGGCCTTTTTGGCATTCGTGTTTTGTGTTGTCCTGTGTTGATGACAACACAAACCATGGTATGTGTTGTTTGAGCCGTTTGTGCCATAAAGACATCTATTTAGTTGTCGTTTAGTAAATCTTAGGAGTAAACACCACAAACTAGCATTAAAAATGATTTATGTAAATATTGTATACATGTATGAAATTCTTTTCACCAAACATAATATTAAGTCGCAACTATTTTTTGTCGCACATTAATAATTTTATATAGGAAATGTTTGTCCCAATTATTTTGTATTATACGATAATAATACGATATTAATATAAAATAGACATTTAATAATTGTTATACTAACTAATTGAAACAATGGTTATTTCATTCCCTAAAAATAATTCCTCCACTGCCAACGTACCAACTAGAAATTAAATCCTACACTACAAATATTATAGTATTAAAATGCTTATAATTTTCTCTGTTTGCAGCCTTTGTACAACATTGTGCCTTCAGTGGGAACCGGAAATCATCGCAATCGCATTGATGTACTTAGCTGGAAAACTAAGTAAATTCGAAGTTGTAGACTGGAATGGACGAACAGGTGATCATCTTAGATGGTGGGATATGTTTGTGGAAGACATGACCATAGAATTACTGGAAGACATTTGCCACCAAGTACTTGATTTATATTCTCAAACCCAAAATCCAACACCAAGCGAATCGCCGCCACCGAAAGCATCCGGAATTGGTCTCCCTCCTCATTTTCATTCTGCACAAAACTCCCCTTTAACGGGCCCAACCACTCCAATAGGTATAGTTAATGCAGCATGCATTCTAACAATACAAAAGCGTGAGTTTTACTTTACACTAGTGATCTGACTTGCTAATTTCTGATCTTATTTTTGTGGTGTCGCAGCTGGATCATCAAAGACTTCTACACCTGTAGCTGCGATGACTCCCACGATGCCCGGAGCAGTGCCTCCACCCTCGGCATCTTATCACAGTCATAATGCTCCCCCCGTACCATTTAATTACCCACCACCCATGCCAGGAATCCCATTTGGTGCTCCCCCGCCGGGCCCTTCGGTTCCAGGGACATTTTCTAAAGGAAGTGGCCCCACTTCAGCAATTCCACCTCCAAATTATCCTCCTGGACAATCTTACTACCCGCCACCTCCATTGCCTAGTACGAGGAGCTACCAACCTCCGCCACCTCCAAAGTAACAAGTTTAATTGTGTAATGTCTAGGGAGGTATACCTCTGTGTATGTATTTGATTTAGGAGTTAAACCATTTGTATTTTGTATTCGTTGATTATATCATTCACTTTTATTTATATACGTAAATGCTTTGTTCGTTCTTGGGAAGAAATGCACTTACTTACGTGTACAACTATTTAAGTCTGTGGGATTTTTGCCGCAGGACTATGTCTGTATTGCGCAAACAGGAGAAATATATGTCTTTACAGCATCACTAATTGGAATTTTCCGTGCGTTCTTGGGCTTTGATTTTTACTACTCTCCGTTGTTTCATTGTTTTACTAGCAATGGTAGTTAGTCCTAAATCATTTTGTAATGGTTGGTTTAGGTGGTAAGGCAATTATATATTTTAAGGTTTGTCCTGGTTTTGTTTAGATGCACGAATTGTACTTTACCTTCCTTTCTGTTAATAACTTCCTCTCTACGGAATGCTTTTACCTACGCCAAAATTAATTAAAGAATAGGTTGCCAGTCTCCACTGCCTCATCTTCATCGTTAGACTGCTGCTCTACTATTAGTCTATTGTGCTCTCTAATTTAGATTTCCATTAAAACAGTGACATTTCATAAAGAATTTATTAGATGCATTTTGGTGCAGTAGGCCTAAATAGTCATACTAAGCCTATCAATCGTATGCTATAAAAAGATAAGCTACCTTCAACTATCCTACTAGCTCCTTGCCACAGAAGTAATATATTGCTCGATATCTATTCTACCTACTTAGATCGTTTTATAGAGTTATTTAGCCTCGTCTAGTTCAAGTCAGAGTCTCGGCAGACATGTATTGAATGAAATCTGTTGAAATGCATACCAAATAGAAAGTTGGGTTCGTAGTGTCCCTGTCCAGATAGTAGACAGAGACGGAGAAGCGTAGCATAAAGAAGTATCAAAGCTACAAGCTTGTTAGATCGAATAATGTAGTTTTGGTTCATACATATTGTAGAGTGAGAGTAGTTACTTTGTCTGTCTTGTCTCGGACTCATAAAATAAAATGTAGGGCTGGTAGAGAAGCATATGTCCTGTTTCAGAGTTAGTACAAGTAACGTTATCGAAAAATATTACAACCATGATTACATGGCAGTGTCAGATTTAAGGTTTGCTTATCTCGAAACTGCAATAAAACGATAGATATTCGGGTTAGAAATTCAAGGTAAAATAATTAAGCATGAATAGTGTAGTGTAGTGTTTATATCTTGGGGGGTTTAGTGTAACAATAGTTTATAGAATGTATTATGCATATCAGTGGTTGTAGCTGTAGAAGTTGATATCTTAGTGGCATGTAGTTTATGGTGCACGAGCACATATCCTCAGGTAACTGGATTCGATAAAATTAAACGTGTGTGTGGTAGTTTAACCGATATTTGGGTACACATGCAAACATGTATTATGTAGTGTGCTAATAATAGTATACTATTATTGAGAATAACTGGGAGTATATATATATAGTTTGTAAAACGTAGTATAATACAGTTAAAATGTGCATCTAATATTTAGCATAAAATGTGCTAAAAGTTTGCTAAGCTCGGTGACATTATTGCGGTAAAGGAAAATAGATTACGCTGTTTCATTTCGTATCAGTACACAAATCCAGGCTAGTAAAAATTTATTTTATTTTCTGTAAAGTTTGGGTGTGTTAGGGAGATCGGAGGGAATTTTCTTTTGTTTTTAGCGTGCTATGCCGCCCATTAACGAATCCACATGAATGATTCAGTTGTGTATTGTTGGAAAATTGTTTAATTTCGCGAGATAATCCGTCCGTTGTTGGCTCGGCTCAGTTTCCCTGCTCTCTCTCCGGTTTACAATTAAGCATAAAAGCATTAAAGGATAGTTGTGTGTGTTATTTGATATTACTTAAGCCAGATGCTGATGTTAATGCAGTGTTAGTGTTGGGTCTGAAGCAACGTTCCCTTCTCTCGTCCTCCCCCAACTCTGCGGACATAAATGGCGCATTGGGCATTTCGTTTGTAGTTTTGTAGTAGTAACTCTCTGCATGATGCAGAAGTTCCTAGCGGACATCCTTTACGATCTCTGGTCTTTAGTTTTTATGTATTTTCCCCCGTCCGATCCGTCTGACTACTAATATATACATAAGTGCATTGCATTCCCATTCCTTTTCCTCTGCCCAAAAGGAGCCCAGGAAGAAGGAAAAAGAGTCATAGCCTCCGAACAGAGTGGAGACGAGAGAGTTGTAAAGAAAAGATCTATGGACGCATAGAATGAGCATCTATTTCAGGGATAAGTATAGTATAAGTATAGTATATAGCAAATATTATAGTCGACTAGATGACATGGTGTGGCGTGGCCTTACTAATGGCATGTAGTGTAAATGCAGATGTAATGTACGAGTGTGCTGTGTACTAGTATATGAACTGAGAATTGCCAATTCGGACAAAAAGCGAAGCGGGAGAGCCAGCATCATAGATTAACCATGACGGAACGAAGAGAAGAGAGACTGCCGGTCACCCTGTGGATTCCTTGGCACATGTACCCAACTCTTTTCCTCCTCTGATCTGCTTTCCTTCTTATCTAATAATCACTAGCACAGTAGCCCAGTACAGATACAGCGAGCGACTGTCCTAGTTCCCACTTTCCCTCTTTCTTTCTCTTAAGTACCCCATACAAGCATCTATCTCCTCTCACCTACTTTTAACCAAGGCACAAAGAAACTCAACTGGACTTACAGATGATGTTAGTCACCGAGCTGAGAGCTAACTTGACTTGACTTCACTTACTAACGTATTAAATCCAATTCTTACTTTCTCCACTCATATCTCTATATCTCTGCTATATAATCTCGGCTATATAATGTGTATAATGTATAATATATAAAATAGGAAAAAAGCGGAGATCGGCAGGGCGGTTGGCGGCTTGATGCGGCAATGGCAGCTCCACCCTTGCCACCGCTTCCTTCATCCGCTCAAATCGTCAGTCTCTTGGAAAACGATATTTCACCACCACCAACCCGTGCAATGTGCACTAGCACAGTGCAACTCCTACTATACTACTTGCTATAGTACCTACCTATAGTACTTACATATGTAGAGCGTCTGTTCGCTCCCACTCTTATTTCTCCAGGACTTCTCCAGTCTTCTGCTCCGTTCGGAAACGTCTGCTCTCCTCGCCGAGTGCTCTCATCTACTTTCATTCCACTTTCTACTGGATGCCATGCCATGCCAGCTCCAGCAGCATCTCTCCAGAGGATCTCATCATGTCCATGCCATCATACAGAGAGTGTCATGCCATATTCTCCCCACTGTTTCTAGCAACGCCTCTCCATTCCTCATATACACATCCATATGCTCATATCATAAGAGCACAAACATAATTATCCTCTATACTCTCACATAAGGTACGCTGCATCTCAGCACATATAAAACAGCAATTTATCCATCCACTTCATTTAGCTCCAGTCCATTGCCGTATCCCTACATGCTGTACATACTTACTACATACACTCCACTATGTGTACCAGTGTGTAATAATACAGCATGCTAAAACCATAACTGTGTTTATGCTGTGTACTTTCCCTGTCTAGTGTCTTGTCTCCTATATAACTAAACCAAAGTACATGCAACCAACAACCAACTCTATCTATCTATTATGTTTATACAGTATTATTATCACTACTACATACTACTCCTGCACAGATACTATAATATAGTAAATAATAGTAGTCTGTGTATGCACAGATCCCTAGCTTTCTCTCTCTAGACTCACTATGTAGAGAACCTCTAGTCTTGTACTTATTGTGAGAGAGAGAGACAAGGGAAGGGAGTCGAAAGAAAAAAGTGAAAGAATAGAATTGAGCAAAGCAAGGCTAGTTCAAGTCATTCTATTGTATCCATTGTATTTCATATTGTATTGTGTTGCGAAAAAGGCACCTGCAGAATGCAGACTCCTCAAAAATATTGCTGACGCACTTCATCAACCACTGCAATGAAGCCTTACTTTACTTTTACCTCTTTGCTTTATAACGCCATTGATACATACACTTACCACTGGCATGGCACGTTACGTACCTACATTTTATGTAAATCTCCTGCATATATTATTAGGTACTCATGCAGGTAGATACTTTTTCCAGGCAAAATCCAATGTTGCTGTTTGCAATCCAATGCTTCGTAGCATAGGTATTCTACAGTTTCTAGCACATGATGGAGGATATTCTATGTATAGCTATACTTAAGTACTTTATTTATACGTATTAATGTATGTACGAGCTTCTTGTGTAAAAAATTAATGCTCTACATTTCAGGTGGATACGTTAATTAAATTTACTATTACTTAACATTACGGCATATGCTAATCAATTATATTATAGAGTATAGTAAAGTCTTCTTTGAAACTGCAATCTTCTTTTTTGTGTACTTATTTTTTGATGTATTTCTCCCTATAATTAAGGTTGTCGATACCTGATTGAAAGGAATCTCTTGCTATTTTTGGTTGCAATAAAAAAGACTACATCATATCACTAAGAAAAATTCAGTGGGAGCAGTGGCATGAGGTAACATTAAGTGTATTGGTATTTATTTATATGTCTAACCCTCGTATATATCTAAAAATAGTTATGGTTTATGTAGAATGTGTGGCAGAGTTTGACTGCAGAGCTCCTTTTATCGGTTTTCCTCTAGCTACACGATAAGTATATCTAATGTTGTATGCGTTTGTTTGAGTATATGTTTCAATTTAGGAAATGGGGCCGGGAATGGCATACCTACTGCGAATATAAAGCACGGATTGCTATTTACTACTTTCAATGCGACTTTTCCCTTGACATCACTCACATACATTAGGTCGTTTGGACTTTTAAAGAAGCATCTACTACGTATGGGAGTGAAATGGGGAAGCAATGTAAGTGCATGCCAATGCCTACGTAATTTCTCCGTACTAAGCGGTGGGGGAAATTGAACGGAGAGGAATACATAATCGATTTGAAAGATTCTATGGTCTGGCAAAAGGTAAAAAGAAAGTCATTCTGAATGAAATGAGAGGACAATAGCAAGGTAAGGGAGTATAATTGAAGATAGGAGGTCATTCGAGTAGTCGTGAGTATAGAATAAGAAGTGGAAGCCTGTACCATGACGAGAAAATCGTTTGGCAAGATAAGACAGGAAAAATAAATTTTCCAAGTGTTTTCCCGTACACAGACGTCCGTTTGTACCTAATGTATATGTATGCACGGAGTTAATATATTTCGGACAGTGAAGGGATTTCGGGAAATAAAGTCAGATGCTTGTATAGTAGTATACAATAGGGAGTCAGTGAGTCAGAAAATAAAGCTGGAGAAAGTATATAGATGGAGAAAGTAAGTAGTAGTACTTATGTAGCTATAATGAGACTGAAGACAATTTGATTTGAGTTTCTTTGGTCATGGGTCATAGTAGTCTAAAGCAAGTCACGAAGGACAAAGTGATCACGAAGACTACAAATAAACGATTGCAAGCAACTATTTCAAGACTTAAGTCTCGAATGAATGTAAGTGGAGAGTGAAAGTAGTGTGAGAGAGCTAAGGAGTGTGAAGCGTCTGAAGTGATTCCCAGAATAAATCATGACGGGTTACTCAATTAGGAAATTAGATTAGGAAAGAAAAGTAGAGAGTAGGAATGTGAAAGCGGAGAAAGTACCTGGTCTGGCTGGACGAGTAGCTTAGCCCAAGCTTATGTTACTTTACAAACTAATACAAACTAGGAGTATCTATGCAATTCCTCTCTTTACATCTTCTGGTTTGGACAGAGTTCTGCTACTTCTAGAATAGAGCGCACTACAATAGTCAAGGAAATCGGAGGGAAGCCAAGGAAACCAAGGGAATGCTCAGGTCGAGTCGACACATCACATCATACAGTCAAGTCAGTTCAACTCTGAGAGTTTATTAGCCATTTGTATCTACATAGTTCTTATATCTATACGGACTAGTAAATATATCTCTCCGACTACTACTTACTTATTGCTAAAGACAGCTATGTACTTACATTAGGGAGAGAGAAGGAAGCCGGGCATGGAAAGAGGAGGTAGACATAGAGACAAGTTGCCGTGAGCCATGGCATGGCACGACATCGAATCCAGTCTCTCTTCCAGAACTCCAGCACACTCCAACTCCTTTCTTGTTTTTCACATTCTCAGTTTAGTTGAGTTTGTAGTCGGAGGACAGGATGAATGAGTGGTGGCGGTGCCGCAATGCAGAATCTGCAAAGGGCGTTGTAAGACTTACACCGAGTGACTTGACTTCCTTTCACTTGACTCGTTGTAGTAGCATCTCCGTCCCCTTCCTTATAATTTTATACTTTCTAATACTTTCTCCACTATTAAACGTTTACACTTCTCCACTACATATATACCTTCCTTCTTATGTAAGTATACTCTTGCAATCCAATCCAATCTGCCTACTTACCATCACGATTACTATTAAACTCCCTGGGCATTCCTTTTCTCTATATACTATACCTACCTCGCGGAATATCAATCAGTATTTTGCTTAACCTCCCCTGCTAGACACATAAAATCATATTTTTCTATAGAATTCAGTATGTGTAGTTAGAGCTAGGTAGGTGGATCAAGATCAACATGGTCTCTTCCCATACTATCTGTTCAGTAGTGAGTGACAGAGTGAGTTTTATGCAACTAACTAATGTTCCCTAGAACTTTCTCCCGTATTATAACATCCTAAGAGGGAGCCGCGTTAATCTATATAGTTCCAAAGTAGGATTGCACCGAATCCACGAAAGAAGTACGCAATAGAAAGAAAGGATGGAGAGAGGAGTAGAGTAGGGCAACTCCAATCCAAGGCAAGAGAAGAAAGCATGCCAAACCAAGCCAAACAGCGCAATGCATTTATATTGGATTTTCCACTGGAGCAGATCTGCTATATCTATACAGTCTAAGTAGGTAGCCCTAGAGTCCTCTATATCGAGTATCTGTGTGGAGATGGAAGAGATGTACATGTACACAGTCAAGTCAGACAGAGAGTGTGCTCAACTGAATTTTGGCTTCCTTTCCGTCCCTGGCATGGCATTGGCATTACTTACACTGTATATGCCTAGGTATACATTATATATGTATAGGTATTCTGTAGTATATAGTAATATTATAGAATAAATAGTGGAAGGACGTTCTGAAATGAAGTGGAGGACTCTATATATGTGTGTGCAGTGCACAGCTAGAAAAACAGGCACACCTGCACTGCACCAAACCTTCCTCACCCGACTGGCTCACACTCTCGCTTTTACCTTTCTCCTTCACATATACGGGAAAATAGAAAGAATCCTCGATTTCCTTTACTCCTGTTAGAGAAAGTATGAAAGAAAACCGACTATGATATTATTGCAGATTGTATTGTACACCACTTGCTCTGCGACTATATCTACTAGTATGTATACATAGGCGGATTGTATTCTAGGGAAGCCAAAGCAATAACTTACAGTCAAATCTAACGTATATATATGTATTTAGTTCTATAAATTTAGTACCTATATTCGTATAGTTGTTAATGTACATGCATAGATAGGTTTACTGGTTGGATAACTTTCTCTTACTTTCTATCTACTAAACAGAAATTGTTATTCTTGTGTGTAGTGCCTACATACGTATGTAGTTGAGGGAACTTTTTTCTGTGCAATCCTAAACACCATTATGCTTTACAACTAGTCCTAGATAGAGATAGATAGAGTAAATACAGTGTAATATACATGGATTGGAAGTTTTCGAACTCTAATCTCTCATTTAGTAGAGGACACACCTATATACTAGATACTAGTAGTGCACAGGGGGTAGTAGTTGTAAGTAATATAGTATGCAGAGCATGTAGTCAGAGAGCGTGCCGTAGCGTAAGTTGACTTAACGGTACTATATCACTCTCTCGTCTCCCATTTCACCTAAATACACTTTGGGCTGTAAATACACTTATTAGGCTATGTATGCCAACTGCAATACATGAGAGAGCCGAAAGCAGCGAACCAAGCCAAGTCGCTATGAAGTTTTGTAGTAGTAGAGCATGGAAAAGGAGAGCAAAGTATTTCCTCGTACATGGGCAAGGTGGGTAGGCATATGTCATAGGAATGTGGACATGGTAAAAGGACGTAGGTGCCTATATAGATATAACTTATGGTCTTACATGACGAAAAATAATTTGTTACAATTGCAACCATAGGACTCTTTAGCCTGCCTTTCTCTCTCTCTGCTGTTATCGGTAGACTCCCTGTCCGCCAAAGGCCATAATAGCCCATCCATCCATCCATAGGAAAGGAACTAAAGGGTTTGCTCCTTATTTTACTAGTAGTTATTTTCCTAAACTTTGCACACTACATTTGCCTTGGCTAGTGTTGACTGTTTCGTAGTAGTGAGCTCAACTGAAGCATAGTCGTTCAACCGCAACTCTTTTCTTTTGTAGTAGAGGAAAAAAGGGAATACTGGAGCAGCATGAATTCCTACATGTATATACGCCTTTATAGAACCACATAATATTATCATATTCCTCAATATCCGAACCACTGCAGTACTTTTCTACTTTAATTCGCAATCAGATGAACTCACCTTGTAAAGCTTCTTTGGTGTTCCTGTTCGTGTTTTATCCGACCTGGAAAGGATGTAGAAACTAATGTCGATGTAATGGCTTATGGCATTGCTCAAGACAGTACAGCAGTCGAAGACGAGTATTGTTTCGGCCTTATTGTAATCTAATATAAACATTGTATACACATCCTAGGTACAGAGAGACTATGCCGCGGAGGCTAACAATAACTTAACCAAAGTACCTCCCTCCCACCATCAAAGCAACACAACAGAAGAGAAAATAGAAGCGGGACGTAACATCAAGTAATGCAACACAAAGCAATCATATAATGGCTAAATTGGTTGACTTGACTTCACTGGAGTCTTTATTGGTTTCATACTCCTATTTGTATGGTATACGCTGAAATCTATTTTATGTCTTCAGCTCCTCATCCCCCTACACATAGGTAAAAAGGATACCTATATAGACAGTGCAGTGGTTTCCTCCAAGTCAATAGTAGCGGTACGTAGTTAGACGACTCGTTCATAGAAATGACCTCATCACGAAATTACCATTTCCACAATTTCCTAATACAGAGTATAGTGTATATGCATTATAAAATAACAGTATAATAGTACTTATTTGTTATTACATAAACATTGGAATAATTTCCAGGTCTCCTCAGACAATAAGAGCTTGTTTTTATGGACACTCCTAATAGACACTGATATGGAAGAGATGCGGACTGACTTGTCCAGAGAGACCCACTTACAATCAGTCTTATCTTATTATAAAGATGCTTACACTACATTGCACTCAAGATGAGCTCTCCTCAAACCACTTACGGACCTACCCATGTCCAATCCAATTCCGACTCTTCCAGTTCACTGGTCATTTTACTTACTTAAATGTAGCCGACCAGTTCACCAGCCTTTCTCTTAACTTTCTCAATAGGATATTTTCATCGTTTCATCAAATATTTAGTTAGCACATACCTAGTCTTGGACGGACCTATCCTTTTCGTTTAGTTCAACCGTCTAGATCACCTCGCTACATAAGTGCACTAACGATAAGTATACGCGCCTATCTCACATCCTTCCTCCTTACACCAATCCCACAATAAATGCTTTTTACTGCTCTAGATGACTTGTATCTAATCATACAGAGACAACAACACTTCCACCACTGCATTACTCTACTATGCATCCTATACAGTATATTGGGCCATAATATATAGAAAGTCATTACAGGCTTATATGGGCACTTACACACTTTGTGATTGTAGTAATTCAACATTATTGTCCTGCAAGAGGGTAATAAAACAAAATACATGGCCATAAATTCAATTACGTGTTAATTAAACCCTGATTCATCCATGTAAATAATGATATTTATTTTACTTCAAGAGATTTACAGATCGCTTGGGGAAAAGCGGTGGAAATTGCAATTACCATTGCCGTAGAATAGACTAAAAGAACGTGCCAAATTATAAAATAAAAGTTCACATGCCCAAGGATGTAGTATTTCCTTGATATAATTCGATTTTTGGTCCCANTTTGGTCCCATATGTATCGATATGTACATTACTCTTGCATATACCTATAATTGTATACTTGTACTATATTGCTTAATATTTAAGCACTCGTGTAGCTAAATAAGTACATTGTAATAGTCAATAGTATAAAAATAGGAAAACAGACACACTCCTATTTGTAGCATAATATAATACGAATAATAATATTAGTATTAGTAGCTCTTAGTATTTATTTATCGTATAAAATGAGCGTTTGTACTTTTGTACTTCTCTACTCTAGCATTACCCTTATGACCTAATTATATCCAATGCATTTGCACAACATTTGCTTCCTGATATTTTCTGCAGTAATAATGGTAAACGTCCAATAAGAAAAAAATGGGAGTCTGTTAGCATTACTCTTATCCAATGCATTTGCACAACATTTGCTTCCTGATATTTTCTGCAGTAATAATGGTAAACGTCCAATAAGAAAAAAATGGGAGTCTGTTTCTGCTTTTCACAGATACGCGCTACGGGGCTAATCATTGATTCACAGTAGGGTAATCATTTGCTGCAGTGCAGAGAGTTTTGTTTGCTGTCCTTACATTCTGAAAGCCAATAGCCAATGCAGAAAAAACAATTTTTATCATGCACAATTATTAATATAGGACAAAATCGTTATGCCCACTAAGTATATAGACCTAGTTGTAATTTACGTCCACCTATGATATAGCCTTATTTGGTAATTACAGATATGAATAGTGGAATTCCGCTAAAGCATGAACTATGGGCACACTTAGGAAATAAGTAATATGAGTATATACCAATTCAAAAGCATTAGCCAACGTCATATTTTTCGTAGAGCATTGCAAGTGCAAAGTTGGTGGTTTTGCATTCCATTCAAGTATGTAAGTGTGTAAACTCATGAGTCATGATTCAATTTATCAAGATATGGAGATATTACGTATGTATATGCATTCCATATTTGTATGTGTTGTATGCAGTACGTGAAATATCTGCATTTTGGATGTAGTAATTGTTTAGTATTCATATCACATGTAAAAAGTTGTGAACTTTCATGGTTTTCAATAAAAGAGAAGCAATTCGAAAGGTTAGGTACATAGCCCAAAGGAGATGAGTCGGGTCGGGAGTCGACGGAGGCTGAGCCGATGCGGTATGTATTTATAAGAAAGATAATGGGACTCTACGGACGTTGCTACATGGAAATACACTTACGCAGTACAGGTGTACGTGAGACGTATGTGATGTACATACGTAACAATGTATGATATTTCCGATCCAAGAAGGAAATGAAATGCCTGAAAAATAGTTAATGTATCAACAGGTGATGGGAATTTGGGTCTCTCTGCTAGTTGAGTTGGGTTGGCATACATACTTTGTGTGCTGCAGCTATTTTCTATAGTCTGGTGTGGTGGCGAATAGTAAAATCTCATCTCATCCTCCTCACAATAGTGGAAGTCTTTCCAGCAGTCTAAGACAGAGACGTTATTTCTGGTTGAATTCCTCCAATTCATTCAGCCCCGTTTTTTATTCTTCCTTTCTTTTGTATAAATTCACTCTCATCCATTTTCTTTCTCCTCCCTGCTCTCTCTAATGTATTCTAATTCTTTTAATCTGCCACACACAACAGTAGTATTTCCCCGATTCCCATCTCCTCCATCTTAAGTGTATCCTTCCTTTTGTCCCAGTCACAATGCAATTGTCTCATCATTAAAAAATGATTTTACATTTGACATTCAAATGCCATTCGTCCTCTGACATTTTATTATTTGCCCTGACTCATCGACCTGACTTACCCGAGCTTTTGGCTTGAGTCTTGTGTAGTTGAGGAGTTGTACTACTAATAAGAAGGTGCTCTGGTCTAGCTCTTTTGGTTCCGTGTGGTCTTGTCTCATTTATGCTCCATAGCTTTACTTAACTCTCCGTCTGTAGCTCTCCTTCAGTTGAGCCCATACTCTGGTTCCCAAAGCTCCAGCAGATCCTGTCTAGTAGACTGTGCCCTAATCTCATTCATTACAGCCGAAGAAACCCCATCTCCTTTTATTACCTGCCTGGATATTCCTAGCATTGCACTTTCTCCCAGAACCGAATATATACTTTCTACTTACATTTTTATTATTATTGACTACTGACTGAGTGCTTAGTGTAGGAACAGAGACCATTTTCAGTCTAATTTCCTAATCTGTTTCATTCCCTTTTAATTTTCTTCTTTGTAAATTTTTTTAGTGTCTTGGTTCATAGGGTTGGAGTGGGTTGGATCATCACCAAATATGCAGATGTGGACTGAGAAGGAGAAAGTAGTCCAGGAGGAAGTATGCAGACTGCGTTCAGACAGACTGCAGATATTTTATATTTTATCGCACTATACATATGTATAGTATAACCTACGACCCACCACGGACAGTTATGTCCGTATATACTATCTATAATAACTGTTATAAATGCTATTACTTTAGTAGGTAGTAACTTTACGTGTTTTCTAATGTCCTGTGCATTATACTAGGGCTTCATAATGAATTTTCATTTGCTCTGAAGGTTATTATATTTGCTAACTAAAAGAACTAAACTGTCTGCACATTAGAGAAGAGGCTTGACGTTCCTTTGATATCGTGTCGTGTCTGCTGTGGAATAGTTTCAAAAACACATAACGGAAAATACTTTGACTCTCGTTAAGTTAATTTTCCTAATATAAAGCTACATACAATTAATGCATCAAAAAGTTACATCGTAAAGTGTAAAAGCTGATTAGCTAGAATAGACACTATTCCTATTGCATGCGTACGGAAAACATGTAAAGATAATAAAAGTCAAGTCCTTTTTATCATTTCCATACATTTATGATGACCCAGAGCACTAGTGTACAGCAGTGCAGTAGTTATACCATTTTGCAATAGGTACTCAACTTGGTATCAGTATCTTATCAACTGCGGCACTTATCCTTGTAAATACGTATAAGAATGTCCTATTGTATTGTCAGTGTAGGTCTGAAATAATCTAGGTCCTTATTACCTTTGCAGTTACGCGATACGATAACCATTTAAGTGGCTTACATATTTAGTTAAATAGTTTCATCACATCACATCGCATTCAAGTGAACACGAATGCAAAGCCGTAAACCACATTCAACTGCTCTATATCTCCAGAGCGAGGCTTATCAGAATTTTTCTCCTATCTAGAATCTACCTAACCACTTAGTTATCTGGAAAGAACTGTCTTTCCCTTCCTGTCATATTAACTAAACGGAGAGAACTCCATTGGCCTAACTAAAAAGAGACTGAGATGAAAGTTATTTCATTGCTACTAAAAGTCACTATTCACTACTTTAGTAGCAACTTAGGAACAAATGCTGCATCCTTACCAACACCATGTCCATGAATATATACCTCTATCATTCTTCTATTACAGAAACATAATAATACTCATAATATTGTTATAACTTCAAACTTCCAACAGCTCAGACACGCTTTCGCAAAACTACACCAAACTTACAACGAGCTCCCACGGCACGACTCTTGCATTGCAATAAGCACTACTGCTGGACTAGTATCCACAGATAATATTATAATAAACTACAACTTTAACTATACATATATTATCTCTCGCCATCATTAAGCCCACTACTCTATACAACTACTTTACTTATCCAGGCTCTTTAGTTTAATTAAACAAAAGACTATTTTGTGCTCTACTTACCCTTAGCCTCAAGCACATTCCTAAACTTCCTTACCCCTATAATAATACATATTATACTACAACTACAACACATTGACGAAGAACATAACCAATTTGTCGAGTTAAGATAAGAACTATGATAAGATTATTTCGTCGGGATTAATTCCTTTTTGTCTTGCAACAGCGCAAACACTGCAAACTCTGTACTCAGATTCACTAAGTACCTATACGGCTATACTCGACTTGCTACAAATAATACACTCACATAAAAAACCTACGGCACTGGCTCTGCATAGCCCGTTACTTTGGGTTGGGAATCCATACATTATATTCTATGGGTTGTTGACACTGGATTCTGGATTAGGTGCTGGAGAGCCAATTTGCATTGTACTGCTGCAATCAAAAGTGCTGCGTTACATTAAAAAGAAATTACTTATGAAGTGTGAAGTCATCTTGTCAAATGAACTACCTTTTAATACACAGGAGCTAACTAACATATTTTCAGAATCCACACCGAACTTTAGACCAAAACACCACGTAGACAAACTTACGCATTAACAGTTCCGGGAAGCCTCGTATCGAATTAACTTCCCCGTACATCACCACATGTTTTGTGCTAATCTCAATTAGGTAACAAATACTGCTTCCTATTATACTGAATTCAAGCTGATAAAATACAGTCAGATAAAACCATACAATGCGATTTGAGGTTAGTGGGTATTGCAAATTGCAAATCACACCCCCGCTCAAAGTGTAAGGAATCCATCTTTACTTTTCTAGACTTTGGATTTATAGTATGCTCTGTGTAAAAGAATTTATCTCTACTCAGCCGCTCTCACTCAAAGGGAAACGTGAGGATCCATTATTCTGCTACTACAGGGCACACTCAGGATTCGAATTCACAGTACAGAAATGAGATAAGAGATTATAGAATTGTGTAAAGTGCGACCGAAATTCTTGCAACCTTTAGAGCCAGAAACACAGCACCCTGGAGTACGGAAAATATACCTACACCACAGGAAAACATTGAATAGATTTGTTCGCACATGTTTTGAATACATACCTAAAAGTACATACTATACATTTTACAAACGATCTGAAATGAAATGACAAATTTTCAAGAATCAGTATAGCGAAAAAATAAAAATGACCTATGAAGTTATAAAGTTAATTCCATATTAAGTATTACTACTACATTACTTACCTACATACATAATAATTTAGTTCAGGATGTTTTGGGTAATGACAAGGCAAGGCTGCGGTTGGAAGCTAGTGGTACTGTAATACACATTGATTTAAGGCTTTCTGCAAATCAATGTGGTTTAACGCAGCTCATAGATTGACCTTGTCTGTCAACACACGTTTGCAAATTATTTATCGAAAATTCGTCATAAGTACTTACGATATACTTAATAAGTACATAGAATGGGAATGAATTGAATGAATTTTTTAGAGGAACTCAATTCCATTTTACCACAGTAGCAACAACACCCGGTGTTGGTACATGTGAGTAATAGCATATTATTTATTATCATAAAATGCAATTTATCTATGAAAACATTCTCCCATTTATTCCATAAAGCAATCACATGCAATTCAACAAAAGAAATACACACATACATAATGTACCTATTGTTTTCTATATATAGGTAACTCTGCAATGGATTTGCAAGTACATTAAAGAATTTCTACGTCTTATTAATCCGAAATGTTTTATTTTCTCAAACCATTATGGTGGTATTAAAATTTTAATGCAAAATGAGGTCACATGAATGTCAGTCTATGCACAAGGACCTGGAAGGAGACAGTCAATTTTAATAGGACGTTCAATCAGTTCACAATATAATATTAGACATTAAGCATTGGGCATTCCATTGGTTGGTTCATTAGACATGAAATGCAATTCATCTTCCAGAGTGGGTCACCGGAAACATGGTCAAGGAGTAACGTGAACGGGCAGCTATAATGGAACTGAATGACTTTACAGCTTTGGAGAAGGAACTGATATTCATGTTCAGGCTTACAAATGCATACATTATATAAATATGTATATATTGGTAAGTATTTCAAAAAGCATACCAAACCTCCTACACGATTTATAGGCAGACTTATAGATCGTGATCATAAATCGTAAAATATTTGTTAGCAAGGTACTGCATTAAGTTGGTCTTCGGAATTTAAAACTGACGAAGCCCAATGTCTAAAACTCAGTGCTTACAGGTACAAGAAATCCTTTACTTAAAGGCGGACCGTGCCCTCGATTTCCATTCCACTATTCGCTCACCCGATTATAACCTATTACTGCAAACACTACAGGATTAATGAACTTCCAACACCCAAAAACAGCCTTCAATTTTTGCAGGACTAGTCATTGACTTTCAGCTCACGATGTTAAGCGTTAATGCAATTAAATAATTACCGTCTCGTGTACATTTTCCCTGCAATACCACAAAACGGAATGTTAAATTAAAATTTGAATACGAATCCTGAACATTTATTTTATCTGCAGAAAAGAACAAGCATAATAAATAACCATGTAATTATATACCCAGTACATTACATCATCCACCGAGCTGTAACATTGTAAGACAGGATGTCTGCTACATCCGTTTTCTTTTCAGTGAAAGTTGTATACCGTGTTACTGCGTTGCAAGGGAAAGCTGCTTTCTCTCAATGTATCAATTTTTCATCCACACAACCTCAGAGTTAGGTTGAAAATGTAGTTTACTCAATGCATGTTTATAAGATCAGATCTCAAACAAAAGCTTTATATTTCTACGTGCTAAAGTCAATTCAAAAGGCATAATGCTACTAGAGGTTTTATAACTAAAATAGTGACAAAACATCTAAGCTTTCAAAGCATTGGTAAATAATTGTAACAAAATGACATGACATGAAAAGCTCTTTATTGGAAAAGAAAATGAGACTCATTTTACTTTGTTCCACACACGTTTCAACTTACTTACGTGTACAAGATTCCCATTTTCTCAAATTTTCATTTTGATTAAATCCTTAGTTAGGCAGAATAAATCAAATAGAAAGCATATACAGAGACATTTTAGAAAATTTTCTTTAGAAAATCCAAAAATCTCAAAGATTTGAAAAGACAGCCTTTTATTCAAGTTATCGATCATGTTGTGCTAACAAAAATGAGCTGGTATTCCACTTCTCATTGTGTACAATTCACAAATAGTATAACATTATGCTTTAAATTTTAAATGATTAGTATACTGAGTACACATGGGACTAGAGAGTACATAAAGTTGGAAAACGAATAATTAATTTTCCCTTGTATATATGTGTATTCATCAATTTATAAAATTGATCAAGATTTCAATCTTTATACACCAGTTGATTCGCCAACGTCTCTATTTCTCTGCGAGATATAGTATGAACTATGAACGTGCAGCAGTCGTAGTCGTATAGTAATGTGTAGGCGGTAGACATATTATATAGGCAGTAGTGCAGTAGTATCGGCACGGGTAGTGACTAGTAGTGAGTAGTGACTAAGATAGTATGACTCATTCATTAATCATTAGCTAGTGACTGATCGAGTAGTTATGTTATGGTGTGGGTAATGAAACAAATGAGGTATGAGGTAACTCTTAAGCATCCCATATGGTTTCATTTCTTGGTAGTTTGAAACTACTATATAACGTAGCTTCCAAGTATAAGTCATACTCAGAAATCGTACGTTCATATGTATATGTTTATCTATAGGCCCTGTACACAATACCGCCCAATGATGCCCATGAAAAACTTCTCAAGACTTTTATGAAAGATTTTCTCACAAACAAACATTTCATTGAAAATGTAAGCGTGTGTTGCAAGTTCAAGAGATTTTCGCTGGGATCAGGCTGAGGCCTTCTTCATGAGACAGTGCAAATTCTTTGATTTGCAAAATTCTTCTGTTTTGGCTAAAAAATAATCATTTTAAAATCAACATAATGGGCAAAACAGATTCGTCTACATTCATTCATCTCTGCTCTGATAAAATATGTTAACTAACCAGCATAGATAACAGTTTAAAAAGACATCGAAAATTCGTACATATAGGTTTAAGGGTATATAAATGAGGTAAAATCTGCAAAAGCTAGCAAAATGCATGCAATAAGGTAAAAAATTTGCGCGATCTTATGAACATCTCCTATGTTTTGATTCCTTTGCGAAACAAAGCAAAGCAGAAGAAATACCTAGTAGTCTAGTCAAATAAAACGGGACAATCCAATTGTAAGTCAAGTTAAGTTAAGTCAAAGTACATAGAATTCGGTTCGGAGTTGAATTCCTGGGATGCGCCAGGAAAATACCCGAGCAGACCATAGAATAGTGATGCGGCTGGGAAATATAGAAGTATCAACTTTGTGACTCCACGTACTCTATGTATGAAAAATGCAAACCAAAAATCACCCCTTGTTATTTTATTGCACATAAGAATTATAGATATTGCAAATAATTTTTTTCTTTCATAATTTCCATAATTGTCATTAATACAAAATGCTTAGAGTCCCTAAAATATTTGACAGATAAGACGGATAAATAATAATTTTTTAATTTTAATTTTACAATCTACCCTCGAAAGTTCATAATAATTATTATTTCCATTCTCAGTTTTAATTCCTGAAATGACCATCAAATATTTTTTTCACTGTACAGTATACTGGCTCGAAATATTTATTTCCAGTGTGGCGCATTTGTTAGGAAAAATATTTTGCTAAGCATATTGAATAAAGTAAATTAGTTCTTTAAAAGTCTTTACGTATAAAAATATTAGTAGCGGGCGCTAGTTTCTCCTATGCAATTTTGCGAATTAACCCGTAGAGGCGTAATTTCATAGTTCTATATTGGTAGCGGCAATGAGTATTCTATGATTCTTTGGATGCTTGTAAACGCCGGAACTGATCTCGAGCGATTGACGCATTGCAGGTACGACGGCAACCAATCAGCCTCTGCCTTTCATTCTGTCTCTTTCCATCCTGTTGGCCCCTCATCTACTAACGTACAAGTACCCCAAAATTTGAGTTTAAAATTAATTCAGGTCCTTCCTTAGGACTGGAATATTGAAATTCGTAGTTAATTATGAAAAACGAAAAAGTGTATGAGGAGTTATGGAGAATGTAAAGATGGAACTGGAAAACTGAGAGGGGTCGGCGGCAGAATACTTGGGAGGATGAGTGGGAGGGAACTGGGTCATGGATTTGGGAGTATTCTCTTTCATTTAGTACTTGCTTAGTGTCGTGGAATCGTGTGTGACAACAAGTTGGAAAATTTTTCAATCCCCGACTTCTCCTGAGCTTCACCAGACTCTGTGATTTTCCTGGATTTTTGTGAGACGAGACTTGCAACCGGAGCATTATTATGGTAAGTAAATAAATAATCATAATGTCAATCATGGACAGAAATGTTTTCCCATGGGTTTCCTAATATTATAATCCTTTAATTTACTGGGACAGAAAAACTTAGAAAACAGAAATACATTGTCATTGTTGTGTTAACGTACAAAAGGGTGACGTAATGGTCTGTGTTACAAAATTATAGCTGCCCGATGTTTAATTAAGCAGCGGATAATACCTATGATACATCTATGTCTAGATCCATCAGTCAAGGTTTTTTTGTAAAAGAATGTGTAGAAATAAACCGAACCGAAGAAGATAAAAATTTGCGTATGATGTACAAAAAAGTGAGGTAAACACTCTTTCTTCATCCAATGTCCAAAGGAAGGGCAATAAATAGTTTCGAGGGTGGAAAATTGGAATTGGAACAGTTTACTTTTGTCGGCAAATGAGACTGAAAAAACTGTAAACAGTAATGCGTTCTACCAATACGTAAAGACCAACTCTGATATTTCGGTTCGCCTGAAACCGGAATAATTAACAAGTTCAAAGTTCAAGTAAAATTGAATAGTGTTTTACGTGTCAGTGGGATTCTTTCTTGTTGAGTGGCAACTCATTAATTTAGTGAAAAGATAAAAGAAAGATATGAATCCATCCATATGACATCATTATTACGTAATATTTATATGTGGACCATCCTATGTTTCATCAGTAAATAATATTATGCAAAGAAGGAAAAGATCATGAAACAGATATAGGTGTTTGAGTACCTTACGTACGTATACGAGAATTAGAAAATAATAGTCTAGTCTACATTGTATGTACTGTACATTTTAGTTTTATGAAAGGCCAAATTAGTTAACTTTTATAATAATGTACATATTAGCTCACAAACATTGTTTATGCATATTGGTGTGACTTGTAGGATAGTTTTATAATATGAAAGTGCCGAAAAAATAGTAATTAAGTAGTAAGTTTTAAGACATTATAGAGAACAGAGCAGCAAACTTTACAAATAAGCATAGCATGTAAAATGTAATAGCCAAGTTACAGGAATTTATATAGGTGTATGCCTACTAAATCCCTACCCATGTAATGTGAGAGTGGAAAGTAGAACCATTCTATCTGCATTCAGGCACATACATGGCCAGGGCTAGAGCAAATCGATAAACGCAGGTTTTCCAGCAAAATCTGACAAAGAGGAAACTTCTCCATGTTTCAAAACTTTTATGGACTATTGCTTCACCATAACACAGCACTAGGCACGTTTATATGGCTATTATTGATGAATTTATTAATATATTCAGGGACATACCGTGTGACAACACTGCTATAATTTAGTGGTGTTGATTACCGTGTCGGTAAATTGTTCCACCTGATTTTCACAATGGAAAATAAGAGCTCATAAAAGCCAAAACGTCTGTCCTATTGTTAACTCGAAACTTGAATTGATATCTTATCCTTGTACCTAAGCATTGATAAAAAGCTTGGCGTTACTTTAAATTACCTTACACATGTTCAGTTTATTGATAAAACTATAATGGCATTTGGTTTTTTTGTTGCCAAATGTGGGTTACACAGTTACTCAACCATAATATAAAATGTTATGTTAACAGTTGCATATTATATGGACCTGTAAATGTGCTATATGATAGAAAAGTGATTAATTGTTAGTATTTACTCAGTTTTGTCTGTACTAACTCTATAACATGTTGAAAGTTTAAAATAGGTATTTCCAGTAACCTTGTTCATTACATGCATCTAACTTAACCGTAGTTTATAGATTAGATTAAAGAATGGATAAAGATGGAACGGAATGCTGTGAAGCTTAACGGTCGTTTTTATCGTTTTACGATAATGAATTGATTTGTAAATATTTAATAGGTAGACTATGTGTTTCACTAGTATTTATTTAGTATCTAAATTTCGCAGATGTTTTTCTAAATGGAGTGAATGCTTTTTTATTTCAGGCTGATCAACTGACGGAGGAACAAATTGCCGAGTTCAAAGAGGCCTTTTCCCTCTTTGACAAGGATGGGGATGGAACCATCACAACAAAAGAATTGGGCACTGTCATGCGATCCCTAGGACAGAATCCCACCGAGGCTGAGCTCCAAGATATGATCAATGAAGTTGATGCTGATGGTAATTTGAAAGCATTTATATTATATCTATTACATAGCTAAATCAAATATTTCAAAACTAATTACGTTGGAAAAAATCAAGATACGCTTAAGAGCGTTTGTGTAACTGAATGTAATAAATTATCATTTAAATTTAAACTATTAGGTACACATTGTAGAACATTTCGTTAAGTAAGTTGACGCTCTTGTGTACACGTTATGCATTCCTTTATTGTAATAAAATTGTTAATGTTGCTAACTATTTACATTGAAAATAAAGTGAATGGGAATGCTTAAATCTGATTCAAATTGACGGGCAAGGTTATAATTTGTAATACTATGCACTAAGATTGAATTGTTTATTAAATACCAACAGGCAATGGGACGATTGACTTCCCTGAGTTCTTGACCATGATGGCAAGAAAAATGAAAGACACTGACAGTGAGGAAGAAATCCGAGAGGCGTTCCGAGTCTTCGATAAGGATGGAAACGGGTTCATCTCTGCTGCTGAGCTTCGACACGTTATGACCAACCTCGGAGAAAAATTGACTGATGAAGAAGTCGATGAAATGATCCGAGAAGCTGATATTGATGGTGATGGGCAAGTCAACTATGAAGGTAACTTCTTTCCTATTGATTTGCCAAAGTCGCTTTATGTATTTGTGAACTTAAATGTATTTTCAGTGTTACGTTACGATGTAAAATGCATAATATGTAAAGAGAACCTAGAAGTGAAATGAATTCCAGCAAAATTTAATTTTTGATTAGATTTTAGAAAATTCCTAAACCTAATAGTTGTTGAATGAAATGTGCGTAATAGTGTTGGTTGGGTCGATTTATCGTCACTCTTTTAGCTTGATAGCACCAACTGTAAGTTGGTTCACATGCTTGGTATTTAAACACAACCTGAAATGACATTCCTGATTTTTTGCCCTTATTTACTTGGAAGCAAGCAAGGGTAGCATGTGCTCAGTTCAGTCAGTAACATTTACCTATTATTTTAATGCCTACTAACAAACTAACTTAACTTACTCAGTGACTTGTTTTCATTGTTAATTTTGTTGACAAATTGTACCATTTTTGATTACCCCATACTGTCTGGTTGACTGTTTTTATTCAGTTTCTTTTGTTTTCATTTCAGACATGACACTATCTCTTACTGTTTTCGTAATTTTACTGTTGTCTTCATTAGTATGTAGATGTACAGTGTCTAATGTAAACTTACTCCTTCTCACATCCACCTCACCACATGATTTGGCTCTGCGATGTCTGTAAAACGTATTTCTTGAATAACTGTTTATTGTTACAAATAAGTACTGGCAAATTGAATTGATGGGCTGGAATGCTAACCGGAAATTAAGCACTTGCTTGCTGGAACGTGGGCTGTAGTAGACAAGAGGCGGTTGGTAACTACTCTGGCATGCATATAATAAATTGCTGAAGGATGTACGGGATCCAATATTTCTGTTTTACAGATTTCCACACATTAGCTCAGTTAATATTCGAAAAGGCTTCTTAGGGCCAGTGCCATTCTACTCAGCACACGTTGAGTGATTCTCAAAGTCTGAATGTGTCACAGCTTCTCTGCCGTGTCATCTCTTGTGTACCTCATTTATTGACTTTACTTGAACTTGCATCTGAGCTCACCTCCTGGATGCGGTACGGTCTCATTTACCATTTTACAGCGCAGGAGTGTTCCTAGCTCAATCAGTTATTATGAATGTAACTCGGCAATTCACCCAGGATGGCATTTTTCAAAAGTAGCTAGATGAATGTACCTATAGTTAGTGTTGACTGTTCACTTGACTCACTAACCTGTGATTTTATTGCCTCTTCGTGTGATTTCACTTTTCAATTCAAACACTAGCTGTAGAATTTCAAACATTTCAACTAGCAACAACCATAGCCAAAATAAATGAGACCTGAAATGCAGTCGCATATAAAATATGTTAGGAGAAGAGAACTGGAACTGAATTGTAATGTAGTATTCCTAATTCCTACTCTATCTGACTATCGTTATGTACTTGCTTGTGTTCTCAGTTAGTTGAAATTGTATCATATATTCAATGATTTCTATTTGTATATAACTTGTAAATTGTTCATGGAAAAGACAAGGCACCGACACAAGTTACGCAAGTGTCACCATCAGTGTCTGTTATTAATTTATTGAGATTAAGAAGTAGGCAATTGAAATTGAAAAGGCCACTGTACAATAAGATATATAAATGAAACGAAGAAAGGTGTTAGGGCAGCCACTGTAAGTACGACTTTAAGACTCGTGAGTCGTGAGTAGTAGAAAGCAAATGTAAAGAGTGAGGGTTATCGTTTTTATTAATTTATGTATATTTTGCAAATAGTAAATATGATGAAAGGATTAGGATGCAGTGTTGTAAAAATCGGAGGCAGCGTGGCGATAAAAAAATCCTGCACAAAGCTCAAGTTCATTGTACCGTGATTGAGATCTTGGAATAAGTCCCAGTCTCGCTATGTTTAGTGTATTTGTAAATCTACTACGTACGTACTGTTATATCTTGTAACTGTGTAGTAATGCAAAATACAGCCGAGCTTACTTAACTTTACGTATGTATTTAGTATTTGTACTGTTGTGCTATTACCTACATTTACTTCAGATTAAGACAGACAGTTCAGCTCAGTTGGGGAGCCTGTTGCTAATGCATTGCAGCTTGCAGCATTGGCTAAACTGAACCTACACCTACAGATACGAACGACACAATGTAGAAGCTCAGCAAGAGATGAGAACAGATATTCTCATTCTCGCCTCTGCAACAGTCCATTTTGGTTATACTTCATACATACTTACGCCAAGCATAACAGAACAGATTTATTGATTTATATTGTTGTTTTGGCCTCTAAGTTATTTGACTATCAACCTATAGCTAAATAATGTCCAAGAGATGTTAGTTTACGAACCACAAACATGTCCAGTGCTCGTTCCAGATCAAATAAATAAAAGTAACTGTCTGTTACGTAATGTATTGCAAAAAAATGTGCCAACCATAATTTTCCTGGAGTTTTCTGTGTAGCCTATCTGACATTAATTTGTTGTCAGAAGGTATTGCATCAACTTGCGTTAGTAGAAAAGCACACGACTCACTCTATTCAGAAAAGATAACCAAGCTTAAAAGGACGCAAGCGGGAGATAGTGTATAATAGATGGGAATGGGATGTAATAATAATCTTTATATTCATTCATTACATTGTTAGAAAGAACGATGCGACTTCAGAAAATGAAATTATTGCATTATAACAAACGGCATAATACAAAGTTTTCGCTGGGGACTACCATTCATTTATTCAATTTAAATAAAAAGTGAAAGCTCGCTTTTTTAGTTTGTCGGTTAGGCAGGCTATTCACTAGACACTCTGATTTATATAATATCGTTATCATGGGGAATAGGTATACATATCTGGCAAGGGATTTAGGTAAGTTGGTTGGGAGTTGGCTGACATTGACTTCATCTTATTACATAGCCTATATACTACATAGCCCTTCTTGTATTTAGGGTCGGTGTGTGCGACATTCATTATAAATGAGGATAGCATTATGCTGACTATTTTTGCAGAAGTTGTGAGCATGAGGGTTAGTTTGGGAACGAGGATATATTATTGGATTAAAGAGAGGAGATTTGAATCAGTTTTTCTCTCTTTCCGTTGTTCTTGGTTCTGTAGAATATGTAATCAATTACAATTAATTTCAATTAGAAACAAAATCGATTCAACAAAAGGCCTGAATCTCGACATGGTAGTTGTATGTAGCAAAGTTTAAGTTTAAGAACGTTTATGTATAAAATAGAAAGAGTTAGTGTAGGAGTTGCAGGACGGAGGAATTGTTAGTTCTGGTACATGCAAGTTGGATCGATCGATGGTGAATACATCGGAAAAGTTTTGGCTGGACTAGTAGACTAGAAAGAACTAGAATTCGAGCTTTCACTTACTGTCACGTTTTCAGGTATTGGACTGAAGGGAAAAGGAAATTTCGTCATATTTATACTAAACGCTCTAAATCTAATAGTCTAATAGCAGGTGGGGCATACTTACGAACTTGCCTGAGTTGTTTTTGAGGAAATATATAGAACGTCAGCTAAACTGGAGAGACAAGATGTATTGGGAGATTAGCTTTGCTTTGAGCTACCTTACACTGAGCACAGAAATGAATATTATAAGATGGCCTGATGTCTAGTCTAGAACTGGAAAAGTAGTTGCAAAGTAGCAAAGGTTGTGCTAAGTCATGTATTTGTGGAGAATGGAGAGAAAATATGTATAAAAGCGCTATTTGTTTGTGTGTTGTTTTAGAGTGATGGAAGTTTATGGTTTGACTGATAGTTTTGTTATAGTTGGCACTGACTAGTGTAATATGGTACAGCGTTGAGTTTCACATTTTGCGTTGTTAGCAATTTGGATTATATATATTTAGTACTTACATATACATGCATAAAAGTGAAGGAAGAAGGTGACTTGGCTTCGGGTTGACTTGTCAAGTGAGTTGGAGAAAATTTAAAGTTGCTTTCTCCTGCCTGTATCTTACTCTATCTGGTGTATCGATCCATCTTTTTCGTCTTTCTGGTTCCTTGGTTGTGGTCTGTGTAAAGCGCAGGGGAGGGTAACACGCAAAATACATAGTATACATGCTCGTCGTTGGGATGAATCGATTTTTGCTAGCTGCTTGCTTGACGATCATGGCGAACCGTGTTGCTGTTGCTACATACATATATACAATCAGGCACATAATATATATCTTATATTATACTTGAACTAGAATGCTCTCGTGGTCCCATGTGTATTGAGCAGAATCGCTTCGCTAGTCGAGTCTCGTTCTCTTGGTCTAGTTATGTTCACTCACCATACATAAAACATATAGGTATTATATAACCAAGGTTGATAAATACGCAAATATAAGGCATAGGAGCATAGGTAGGTAATCACTGTTCTCTTTCCATATATGACCATATTATGTGCACTATATTATATATATGGGACATGGCTACATCAATGTAGATTCAGTTCAACACTCCTGCATTAGTAAGTAATAAGTTCATAGTATGGTCCAATGTCCAATCTGTGGAACACCTAGCCTGGAGATATATGATTATATTAAGTATATTTGTAAAAATATACTTTTAGTAAAAGTATATAAGCATTAAGTGAAAGTAGCTATAGTACATTAGGGATACATTGAGATACTTTCATAGTATCCCTAAAAGGAAAGTGTTAAAACGGAGAAAGCAAAAATATAAACCTATTCAATTCACCATAGTAGTTTGTTAGGTAGACTACCTACTTATATCATACCCTGATTGTATATATAAGCAGTAGATGATATAAAGTATGTTTAGACAAATGGCATATATTTGCGGAGTAGAAAGTAGGAGAAGAGTGAGGGGAGTGTTATATTATATATGTTATATGTATGCAGTTGAAAGTAGAGTGATGTCGAGTCGAAGTCGTCTTCTTTCTTCTTTGGTAGCTGTTGCGCGTCTCTCCACTTACTTGAATCGCTGAATCCCATGCTCTTTATTTCCTTAGTTTATATGTCATGTTCTCTCTCCACTACTGGCAATGCCAACTTTTACCACCATCACCTTCTACATTGTAGGACATGCTACTGTGCTCCCCTCCTTTTACGTATTTCCTGACTCACTCACGGTTTAGCAAAAGCAGAAATACAGCAAGCTTAGCTGGCTTGGCTACACTACTCAGGAGATTTCCGGCCTTTCACTCTGTTCTGTTCTCGAGCTTTCTCTCTGGATCTGGATGTCTGTCTGACCAAAGAGAAGTGAGAGTAGATAGACAGATACAGTGAGCAGGAGCAGGGTAGTGGAGGAACTTATTGTTAGTGCAGTAGTGTATATAGGGTATAGTAGTGAATGGTGTAGTGAGTCGAGCCAATTCGCAATCGCAATTCGCCATGTCTTCTCCTTTCTCTCTCTCGCTTTCTCTTTTATTCGGAGTGAGTGGAGTTTGAGTTGAGTAGTATATTTGTTGTAAGGAAGGTGACGAGGTATGTTCAATGTTGGCTCTCAAAGGTAGTGGTTGTATGATTGTATGTAATATAATAATGTATGTAGGTTGTTGTAGAAGGATTGGGGCTGGCTTGACTTGCCTGGCTTCGTTAGCACTTGGCTTTGCTGGCTCTACTGAGTCTAGCTGGCTGTGGCTCTGCTGAGTCTAGCTGGCTGTGTAAATGCAGTCGTCCTAGCTATCCGACGAGCCGACCGACATGCTCGTTCTGTTGTTCGGTTGCATTGCAAAAACTTTGTTCTTTTGACTTCTGAGAGTTGGAGTAGTCTGTGTGTGTGCTATTCTATTTTATCGTATCATGATCATGATGTAGGTCTCTTTAAAAAGAGAATAAGATGGGGAAATTGCCTCTCTTCAACGAGAAAGTGAGGAGATCCATACTCCAACAGTGAATCTCCCTTTCTCTGCCGTACTGTGTGTGGTACTACGTTCGTATGCTTTTATACTGTACTTATACCGTCCTTCCTCTTCGACTCAATCTTGATACGTAGTTTGTCTTTCTCCTTCCTTTCTCCTATGTTGCAAAAACTGAAGGGAGTATTGGAATTTTATTTCTAGTTTCCGTTTCCCAACTGCGACATTATACATACATGAATGACTGTCTCTTCTTCTTGTTGAAACAAAGTAGGGCAAGGCATGACCCAACTTTGACTGAACTGGCATAAAGTACACTATTAAGACGAGTATCTACTTTTACCTATTCTTTCTACTACTGAATAGGTATTATGCACAAGACGCAAAGTAATTCCTTTTACTGTTATTTGCACGGGATGTTAACATTTTCTAAACGATAAGTCATAATCAATAACTATCAATGTATAGGTTTTTGCTGCCAATGCCAGCTATTTACATGACGTTACGTCATTTACCTCGATATATTACAAAACGACAACATGTACTCGCTCTCTCATTCCTATTCTATCAGTATCTGTTCTTTTCATTAATAACGAGAAAAAAGAGACGCAGAACACAAAAAATAATAGAGTAGAGTCAAACTGTAGAATACTCAGAATACTCGAATGAAAATAGGACATGGAAATGGATGGGAAAGGCAGGCCCGTCATTGAGTAAGAAAATGTTTAGGTTTCGTTTTTGTTCTATTCGAGTATTGCAGCCAAAATCAATCGTACTTATTATGGTAAATGGAAAAGTCAGGGACTGCTGACTACTGCAATGGACTATATATATTAGTGACGCTTTTATGGAACACTGCCTAAAATGGCAGTAATTTTTTTGTTCATGAATGAGGGGAGGGAGACGTGCCTTTCTATGTAGATTAGATTAAAGGAATATTAATGCGTCTATCATATCATATACTTATTAAGATTTGTTTTTTGTAACTTGAGCCGTAGGAGAAGGTAGGCTAGTATGCAAATTGTAAATGCAGAGCCATGTCTTGCTGACTCTAATCGTAGTGACTATATAGTCATGGAGAAGCCTTATGCGTAGGCTAAGATTATAATTTTATAACTTATAATAATATTACTGATTATTAGTGAGTGATAGATTAAATTGATTTGCCGCTTGCGTTGTTTTTGTGCTGTGAGTTGACACTATTTGTTTGTATAGGCGAGTGGCACAAATAGGGAAATTACACACTGCACCTATATTTAGGCAGGAAAGGATAGCTAATAGATTCTCAAGGTTGGCTGTCCTTGTTTGACTAATATAGAATATTTTTGTATTTTTTCAGAATTCGTAACAATGATGACATCAAAGTGAAGCTATGAAGACAGAAAACTAAGCACTTCTACGATTCAAGAGCGAGAGAGAGGATAATTTTTAGTGTGAATATTTGTTTGGATGTGAGAGAAATAATGAGAGGTACACCAATTATTGTTACAACACTAAATACATACCGTTGACAAAACTACCTACAGAGTATGACTTTTGATTTATTGTGTTAATTTTTCCACTTTCTTTTAATTAAGCGCTTTGAGCGTTTGCTGAATGTGTACGATTATAGTAGTACAGTAGTAGGGCTCGTATCGTTATAATTCTACTCATTAATAGTATCACAATACATACACAGCTACTATATTCTACATTCATCATTATGTTACTACTCTACATTACTACAAACATACTCTTTCTTTTTGATTGGAAATTGATTGTTTCTTTGGCTGCGTTGTTTAGTTGTATTCCATTCTAGAGTTGGCTGACATTTATTATCTGTTGTTAACTAACAAAGGAAACTTTTGAGTCTTCGTATCCGTCTGTGTATTATCACATTTTTCTTTGTAACTGAATTGTTTTTTGGAATCTATTTAGTGTTCTACTGTATTTACTCTACTGATCTATTTCTCTGTTTTTTGACTCATTTTGAGTCGACCTATACTTATTAGTGTTTGTTTGTTCTCTATCTCTATCTATCTAGCAATTAGTGAAGTTAACCCTCTAATGATAAGAATTGTTGTGTGTTGTTTTTCGGTCAGTCAACAAATTCCAAAGTTTTCTCCCTGATGAGTTACTATATAAATTGTCTGTCTATATAAATAGTTACAGTAGGTGAGCACAGTAAAATTGCTAAGGATAATAATATATACGTACGTCTTACCTTACCTGTACTGTTACTCTGTACTACACTATACCATAAAATTGCACCGGTGTCAATGTAATTGAGAGTCGTAGATAATACTACCACAAATCTTTGTAGGTGAGCTAACTAAACAGATCCGTGTGTTAACGTTGTGAAGAATGATCTTTGGTTACTTTTATTATTCAATTGAATTCAGGTATAATAATGTCTATATTGCTAGGTATTATCCAATGAACCCAACGTATTGATTATATCCCTAGCCATTTCCATTTAATAATCTAATAGCCAAAGGAGAGAATGAGAACTCACACACACGGCACCCTCTGATCTTGTCTGGTGCGAGTCCTCCTTGCCACCTCATCTCTTTTATGATGTAATAATTATAATTCGCTATTAATTATCATTATGATGAATATTATTATTATGAGCAGTAAAGGTGTTTGTAAGAGACTCAATTGTCATTTTATTAGCGTGAATCCTCTTCGATTCACTCTCACTCAAAGAATATCTCTAGATCCATGCTTCTACTAAAAGGATAAGGAGCGCTGGCTTGGCTGTCTATCTATTTATAGGAGTTATTATACAACAAAATTACATACATACCTGTGCATGATCATTACTGATTACATTTAACGGAAAAAAAGCTTTTTGGCTACCTACCTACCTATGCTCTATTATCTACTGCCTACCTATACTTACCTTACCTGTTACCTACTTATATAAACCTTGGGCAGAACCTACTTACCTACATATTAAATTGAGCCAGTTATTACTGCAACGCTAGTGAAACTGTGCTCAGACATTACATACCTACATTAATATATTATATTATTATTATAGGTATAATATTATACTTATTACATTGTTGTATTATTACCCAGGCAGGTTGAGATGATCTGTCTGCGTGGTCTCTACTTTTCATTTTCCATTCATGTCAGCCATAATGTCATGATGATGGAGTTTTTTCGTCTTCTGCTGAGTAGAAGCTCGATATTACTTACTGTTACCTATGCCTATGTATTACTCTACTACTACTTATATATATATATAATTATTATATATACGTGTGTGTAAATGTTTATGGGGAAAATGATTTGTTAGAAAAAGTTAAAACGTCTCAAGAGTTATTTAGCAAAGTTTTGTATTGAGGGTCAGACACGTTATATATATCTAATCCTCAATGAATAGAGAATATAGTGCTGTTGTTGGCTGGCTGATTACCTGACAAGACAAGACAGTTGTGTGACTTGACTTGACCTCTGACCTGTGTATTGTATGATTTGGTATGGATTTGGTTGAGTGATTGCTTACTTACTGTACTCTTGTAGACTACTTAAGTATGTATTCTTGAAAATCGAATTGATTGACAAGGACTTTATTATGACAGCTTGAGGGAACTCTCGTTCAGCTCCTTTCACTATATTAATACTATTTGAGAGAAAGGCAGGGAACTACTTTCTCCTCTTGTAGTAAAAGTAAATATCTGTCAGTACTTTCTCTATACACTACACGGATGCAATGATACAATGCATACACACACATACCATACCTACCTACAACAGACAGTACAATTCATCATGTACACTTGTTTATTGACAGTAAGTAGTTGAAGATGGGAAGGAACAGGACAACATCTCTGAAAACTACACTTTTAATAGCAAAGCTAACTGCATATACTACAGAAAGAAAGTATTTAATATAGTTGACTGAAGAATGGGAAGGTTTTGGCTCACTTCTTGTGTCTGTCACATGTTTGTGCTCTCAGTGATTTTCCGATGGGATGAATGATGAAAATGCGAACACTGTTTTTTTCAACTCAACAAGATTTCAAAATGAAACGTGAACTGTACTAGAGATACTATTAGGAGGATTTATGACGATGATAATGATAATATGATGATTGATTATTTACCTGTAAGTATTGTACTATTGTAATGTGTTGTAAAAGCAATGTCCTGCTCTGCTTGCTCAGATCAGACATTTCATTCATACATGACATCGCAGCAGGTACTTACATACATACATACATAACTACATACAAAAAACACATTACTAATTAAATATTAAAAACGTGAGCGTTACAATTAACATTCGACTAAACATCTGCACTGTATACTGTAGAGACTTGTACTTTAACGAAGAGTAAATCAATGATGAAAAATGTTAGAATCGACACTACATGAATACATCAAAATTACATAACGTACTAATAACTAAGCAAAAAACAACATAATAATATAACAATTACTTACAACATATAGACAGATAGATGACTTAATAGAGAACTACAATGAAATACAGTAGATAGTGGATGTTAATAATAAATAGTTCTCTGTAGGCTAGCGTATAGGTGTAGACTAGTAGTAGATGTAGGATTTAGACTTGTGTTGTAACTAATTAAAATATACATATAGAAGGTAGAATATTATATAACTATTACTACGCTATATACATGAATGCATACTTATAATACTTGTTACGGCATGACGGAAGCTACTGGCACTGCTCATACTAAAAAGGGAAATCCTAAATTATAATACTAAATATCTGCAACTAACTATACCTAAATAGATAATTTAGTCTCTAAATGAAATCAATCCGTATGTAGGTAGCTTATGTATGTAAATAAATATATCTACATACATTTTGAAGGGAAATCTTTAAATTCTACATAAGAAAATCAGCACTTTACTACTCTTCTATAAGTTGGACTGTATTTCGATGTTTTAAATAACTTGACTTGTCTAGAAGTCCTGCTAATAATCAAATCTACACTAATTCACTACTCACTACACTGAACAGTAAAATTGACAACATTGACATTACAGACTGCGTCCCGTAATGTAATGTACTGTAGTGTTTAATAATTGAAGGCTACAACACAAATACACAATTCATCGGATGTCATGTCATTTGAAGGACTTGGTTTCGTTTTCGTCATGGGAGAAATCACAAAGAAGCGCTATAGTTCTGTGTTAGTAACATAGTCGGAAGGAAATACCTATCTAATTAATGCGCAAACGAAACATCCGTAGCGATAATGTATACATTGCAAGAGAGATAGAGAAAGAATGTAAACCACCAGACACATACCTACATTATTATACAATACATAAGTATGTACGAACATTATTTACTTTTAAAGAGGAAGTACTACCTAGTATAGTTAAATTATGTAATGAATTCCTCTTGGAATTAGAGAAAATGTCGGGAAATGTTAGAAAACACGGGAAAATGTAATTTCATTAGTTAGAGAAGTAAGTGGAGGAAGTGAGCGTGTAGTATTCGTTAGTTTAGGTCAATTTACTACTCCATAATATAATGGGATAGGAAAGCGATCTATCTAGGTACTTACACAATTCCAACAACAGAACCTTACTTATTATACCTATACTATATGAAGAGAGAAAGAAGTTATTATTTGCCTGTTATGATATATGAACTGAGATTGCACTACTGACATATATGACATGGTACATTACATTATTGCATGCTCGTACAATGTATTAGTTGACGTGTATTGTAAGTTGTATTGGTAGGTAGTAGGTACCTTACCCTTTTATCTATGTAATAATAAAAAGATAATTATTAAACCTGACAAAGAAAACTAGAGTAAAGATAGGCAGATTATAATAGGTACTATGTATTAGTGTGTAGGTAATAGTAGGACTTAGTAATATCGAAACAGAACCTGTCATGTCAACGTGAGATCATATTCAATAGACAAAAGAGAGACGTAACAGGAAAAAGCTAATAAAGTAGGTAGCTGTTTTGAATTAAAGTTTAGTGTCTCAAGATCTCTGGATAATTAATTATTCATTCTGATAGAGAATCGTCTCATGTCTTGCGGTCTCACGTACATTTACAAACAACAATCAATTGTACAGTACACAGTACACCGTCGTTGTCGTTAATTACATAAATACAGAGTTTCTCAATATGATTATGAAATTATTGCGAGGACACGTTGATTTTATATTATCTTATACCGTACGTACGAAAGAAACCTTTTGATGAGAATCAAAGTAGAAAGGATACCCGACTAGCGTCGCATTGTAAATTGAGATAATATTATACGACTACCTAACCTACTATTGACTACCTACATAGAGAGAAACATCGCTTGAATCTTAATTTATGAGAGTGGAGACGGAGACCCGAAGCAGTATCGTTATTACAAAGATCCTATCTTGTTGTCAATATAATGATTACAAAATAATTAGTTTGTGATTGTGAGTCAGACTATATTATGAAAAGGATATAGTTTTACCAGTAGAAATGCGTCGTTTGTGAGCCAGGCCAGGATCTTCTATGTTACAGGAATAGGTCTGTAGAGAAAAAGTTAGGGAGTGATGTGACTTTAAAATAGAATTGGCTGTCTCATTGGATTACAAAAGTAAAATCAACGAGAGTGAGATTAGCGTAAAAGCTGGCAAAGTCTTTAAACTGTCCTTGTCCTGCCTTGACAATCAGTTGAAATATTTAATCTGGCTGATATAAATAGTACTGTATCGATCTATGGCTTTTGTCGTCATCTAATTGCATCGTCGTTGCATGACGTATCGATCGTTAAGACCGGGACGGGACAGAGGATAGGCTGTCACTTGTTGTTGTGGTGTCATTGTCGCTATACAATTGGAAACTGGACTCTGTGTTGTGTGAGCAGTGTCACTCGCATTTTGATTGCTGCTGCTTATTGTGTTACTCTACTACTCTCTGCCAGTAAAATGCATACAGTACAGACAATTTAGACAACAGAAACATATTATTAAATCTACATAATAGTAATAAATACGGAAAGATGAGGAAACACCTATTACTGATTGAAGATGAAGATACCTAGTGCTAATGTAGGTATTCTAATTGATAATAAATGTAATTAATGTGTAATGTAATAACTACTATCTAATTATGTCATGGCATGTCTAGTTAGATTGTGTTTGTATTGTCTCAAATTCCACGACTCATCATATTCGGTTCATGATCGTAATTGATTTCTATTATTAAACCGTCTCTATTTTATAAGTTCACTCGAAACACTATATATCGTCCGTCATATGTATAGGTATTATGATTTCCTCTCTCCTGAACGGAATTTCAGAAGAA
Organism: Tomocerus maximus; assembly: GCA_019776445.1. Lineage (NCBI taxonomy): Eukaryota > Metazoa > Arthropoda > Collembola > Entomobryomorpha > Tomoceridae > Tomocerus > Tomocerus maximus. The sequence goes on along the minus strand of JABASH010000173.1, from coordinate 13,376 downwards.
AAATGCTCCAAATGTAAAAATTCTTCCCTTGTATCAATTTTGTTTCCAATTATTGTCCTGTGTGTGTTACAAATACTACCTATATATACAAAGATTAGTTTAGTAAGAGAAATACTCTGCTGGGTTGTAGTTTAAACGTTGTATTCTAGTTGTTCTACTAATTATCTGTGCTACTTGATCTTGATATTTAAGTATAAATCTGTAAAGATAGTACTGTATTATGTACTTGATAAATACATATGCATTTTATTGTAGTAAGGGAAATAATTAACCGTACATTACATAGGAACATATACATACAAAACAAATTTTCGGTAGATATGAAGATAATAATACATAATTATATTATAATATCATATTTAACTGATTTATTATTGTAATCTCTCCTCTGCTCTGGTTGGTTGGTGTATTGATTGTACTATGTAAACTAAACTGTGTAAATTACATATTAGTCGAGTTCGTGCGAAGAGAGATCAGATTCGAGATCTAAAGAAAAGTTTATGATTTCTGTACCTGTGGGCCTCTCTCAGAACAATATTCTATAAGTTTCTAAGAAAATCAATCATACTTACATAAAAAATTATTTACTTAAGTATTCTGTACTATAGATTCTCCATTTCCTTCAATGAGAACCTTCCTTTTCTTCCAAATTCAGTTTTTCAAGAGTTACTACGAAGCTAAACCAGCCTGTCAACATTTTTTGTGTTTCTAAATAATGTATCTATACTCGTGGACACTATACACGTGTTGAAATGTTTTGTCCAATTGTTAATCTGTAGCGTTTGTTATATATATATTGGTGATGATGTTCAATGTGTGTATATGTTTACAATTTGCTTATTCAACAGGATATTATTATAATCTGTCCACAACAATTTGCGTTGCATTAGTATCTGAATAATGTTACACACACAATACGCCAAGCCAAATGATATAAAAATGTGTTATGTATTTGGTTATAGCTTACTGTTTTCGGAACATTCAGGTACTAAACTCTAATGAATAATATCCAGAGTTCGGAATTGAAGGGACAGAATCCGTGATCATGATCATGTTATTATTAATTGCATCTCTGTGTGTGGCCAATTACTACCTGGAAGAAATTACAACGTGAGTTGGATTTATTTGTGGCTTGCCGATGACATGATGCATATATTGATATTAAATATGGAAACGAAGATTCTTCTACAATAGTACATTCATACAAGCAGAACAGAATGGATTTTCCTTGTTGTGTTGGTTGGTGACGCTCTTTTGACTCTTTATCTATTACAATTAATGTATATATACCTGTACTGTACTACTACTGTAACTGTATATGTGTGTCCATGTGATTTCCCGTCTATGTCTGTATCGAAACATATTCCATTGATTGAACTACGAAGGATACATTAAGTACATAAATGGCTTTAATTAAAAAACTATGAAAAATTATACTCCCCAAGTTCTCATTTATTTACATGTTCATGTCATCAGCATGCCCAGAGAGATCGCCATTTCATTAATATCTTGCCAGTTTTTACATCGTCATGCACATTATGATCAACCTCATTACATTTTCTATGCATACTACATTCATGTATACATAATAGCAAATAATATATTTTATGTAGTAAGTTTGTGTAAGTAAGTTTCATAAACATCATTATGCCTGAGTTGTTAATGTCTTTAAATGTCAAACATAATTTCTGCCACATTTTACGTCTGCAATATTTTTTTAGCTCATTAGACTTACTGCAAACTTTAATTTATGCAAATTAGTTCCCTTTAATGACAGTTTAATAGCATTTGTCAATGCCAACTTGCCGTCGCACGTTCGTATGTGCATGTTAATGCACATTGCATACAAAGTTTATTCATCTGTTTGTCATTCTCCTGATTGGTTTATGCCTGTGGCTTGCTATTCTTATTACAGACTCAACTAGTGAACATAATCCATAAATGAAATCTAATGGTAATGTGGCAATAACTCATTTTAATCACTTGGAGTAATTTGCGTAGAATACTACTTTGAGCATGATAGTATGCTATTAAAATAATAAGTATTGCTGTTTATGTAGATACATGTAATTCAGTTTGACTGTCCAACTTGTCTACGTACAGAGTATACACATTTACCTTTATAGCAGCTTATTTCCACAATTAAACAGATATCTTATAGTTATATATTATTAGTTGGATTAGGAGAGAGTCACTACAGGACAGAGTATAGGGGCATGAAACTAATGGAAATTGAAAATGACTAAAAGAAACAGTTTACTGCGGAATTTAAAATGACTTAATAATTTGTGTCATTTATGAAATACATGTTATCTGATGTGTTATCTGTAATAGTTACTTCGCTAGACTATCTTTATTTACATTTTGCAGTAGGTAACAGAAATAAGTTTTAATTTTACTTTGATGCAATGTAACGATATTTAATAGTTGGCTAAACTAAAAGTTTCATGCCAGCAAAAGAAACAAAAAGAGCAGCCATGTTTTACATTGCCTTTATGACCTTACGTTTAGCTAAAGCCTATTATTAACATTAATATGTGCAATAAAGCTATTAAAGCTACATAAATGTTGAAACACTAAATTATCCACTGATTAGATAAGTCTAATTCACAAGTGGACAAAGTTAGAGAGGACAAGATTACGTAAAGATAATAATATCTGGCACTATACAATACAGTACAAAGTACAATGCAATGGTACTCGAAATTCTAAACTAAAGCAACACTGCAGACTGTATGTAAACCGTGTAATAAATATATCGCTCTGTAAATGTCCAGTAATCTGCATGTATTCCCTTGCGTTTTGCAACCATTGTGATCAGTTGATGAGATATGATATTTTTCTATGCTTTTATTCAAATATTTATTTGATTCTGGAAAATAAATCCGAGACTAGTACTTTTAGCAATAATTTTGTCCTCTTGAAATACATGTTAGGATGTTCATTCACATACACAGGTTTAATTAATCTGTATAATATCTTATAATATTAACCTTGTTATAGAATAATCAATATATATAATCGTGATTGCTGTTCCCCACTATCTGAGGAGCATTGAGGATTCGAACCCCAATATCAATCTGAGAAGCGGCTTTTTACACCACTAGACAGACCTGTACTCCCATGTTCATTCACATACACAGGTTTAATTTTATTAATCTGTATAATATCTTATAATATTAACCTTGTTATAGAATAATCAATATATATAATCGTGATTGCTGTTCCCCACTATGTTCCATGGGATTTGTAGCCAAAATGCGATATGCGCAAGCGTATATATATTTCATAATATACTAACAATATTATGATGGGGGAGGGGTTGCATTGCAGTTTTTTGCATATTGCAAAATCAGCCAATGCTTGCTGGATGCCAACCTTACAAAAGTGAGCCTTAATTCCAATGCTGGTGACCTAGTATGAGTATATAAAATAAATATATTTACTTGATCTTGGAGCTAACGTGGGGATAGAAAATGAAAGCTAAATTCTCAGTGGTTATGAAAAATCTTCAATAACTAAGATTGCTGCATCTGTACCAACATTTATACCATATTAAGCACATCTTCGGACTTATAGCAGATCTTAAGCACATCTTCGTACACGGCGATTTCGAAACTATTATACAAGGACGGAGACTTGAGACAGGCATTTAAACATATAACCTACTACATAAATAATTGAAGACATGACATTATATGGCTTGAATGGAATTAAGGGTTTTCGCAAAGAACAGGTCATAGGGTCAACTTAAACATCTGAGACAATTGTATTGTGAAAGTAGAGGTTTCTATCTAGAGCATATGAATGAGGGGCACATTTTTGAAAAGATAATCTTTAGCTCACAAAATCATTTTTTGAAAATAAAAAAATTTGAGTAGGAAAACATTGAGCTTCCAAAATTGATGTTCTTTTATTTTCGATTTTATTGGAAAAAAGGCTTTCATATGCCCTAGTACTTTCTGAGGGCTTTCGAACAATCTGAGGGCTTTCAAACAAAGGCTTTCGAACTCTAAAAGTGCTTGACATTGACACTCAAAGCAAAACTTCTGTGAGCATTTGTTACATTTACATTACATGAATAATCTCAAATTTAATGCACTCCACAGTTCCAGTCCAATCTCCATTCTCAATCCAGCCCAGCCAGTTTAACTTAGAGGATTCGTTAGGTAGAAATTCCAGACCTGAGATCCTGAGAATAGTGGTCTCCAGTGAAATAAAATGTTTTTGGAGTCACCTATCGGTGAGTGTTGGGGTTTGAATGTCAGGTGGGAAAGAAATTCATCCAACACTGCACCTTTACACAAAATTGATCGGCTTTCGTTCAACATTGTGCTTTGCATGTTACATAAGTCAAGTACACAATACAAACTCAACTACGTATAGAGTATAGAGTGAGTGCGGGTAGAATGCTTGTTTTAAAATTCGGAGAAATAGCAGCAAAGTAGCACAGCAAAATCAGCAAGTAGAAAAAGGAGGATATAATTTGTTTACGAATTTTATAAGATTGAGCTCGAAATTCTGACTGAAATCCCAAATTGCTACAAAGTTGTCTTAATTAGCGCAATTCTTTTGAATAGCATTTAAAAGAAAAATAGTTTAATGGGGACGGATGTGATAACAACTTTGGCTGGAAGCCTGGACGCTGAGCTTGAAAAAGCAAGGGAAACATTGCGGGGTGTAGATGACAATATTAAAAAGCTGTTTGGAAAAGAAGCTTCAGAATTAAACTCATTTGGAAGGTGTGTACATTTTGAGAAAAAATATTATTTTTTTTACAGACAGTTGCAATTTACAATGGCATTTAACATGTAAGTAGCCCAAATATTTAATGAAAAAGGCTAAAATTTAAATGCATATGTTATGAACTGTACATAGAAATCGACGGGGTGGAGTAGCTAAAGCACCTGATCTAAAGGATACTATAAATTATGATTATGAACCTTCTAAATCATATGGACGGCAGCGGCGACGAGATGATTACGATCATGACATGGATGAACCTAATGAAAAACGCCGGCGAGTGGACTCGTCGTCCAGACCGCCACCAATGGTCATCGGCCCTAGAATAAGACCTCGATTTGACAGCGATGATGAAGATTCTTATCATCAGGGGAGTGGAAATAGAAGGGTAAGTTGATCAATCACACGATTTATGACATTATGCTATGACATCAAAATAATTTGGAAGATTTGTTTCTAGTTGGCTTCAAGAGTAGTGTCATCAGGAAAAGAGAAGTCTAGGGAAGAAGTACTGGCAGAACAACGGCAAGATCGAAGTGGTCGAGATAGAAATCGTAGGATGTTTGGGGCTCTGCTAGGAACTTTAAAACAGTTTAAACAAGATGAAACAAAACTAAAAGATAAGGTAATGACACATTTTCTGGATTTTTTTAAAAAATATAGTCAATTCTTTATCAACTGGAAACTAAATGTAAACTTTGTAGGAAGAAAAAAGAGCTCAAATTGAAGCAAAACTAGACGAGGCTGCTAAAAAGGAAAAGGAAGAAGTCAAAAAAGAAAAGCAACAGTTAATTCGAGATAGGAAGCTAAAAATTACTGAAATAAAACGACTAGAGCACAAACGGAAACGTATTGCAGAGGTAAATCATTAACAACATTGTAGTAATGTTGATCAGAATCAAGTAGCGTATTAATTATTGGTCTATTTACAGCTCGAGGAATGGGAAGACAAGACAAAATATTTGGCCAATTTCATCAAAACAGATGCTAAACCATATATTTTCTATATGCCGAAAATAATGAATCCCATAATGGAATGTAGAATGGAGCAATCTAAACAATACGTTGCTGGTACGTGTTTACGTGTTTTTTTACCTAATTTTTTGTAAGCCAATGTACTAACTAAAAATATTTGCGCAGAATTGATTTCCAATCGTCGAAAGATTGTTTTGGAAGACCTTGAAGGTCTCGAACAACGAAGTAAGCGATACTGGGAAAAACGCGTAGACGGGCGTGAGTTCCGTAGAAACGAAATAGATCCGATGGATGAAGATATTGAAGAAGAATTGAAAGAAATAATGAAACGGGAAGATTTAGCGGATGTTGAGGCAGAAGATTTTAGTATTACTGTATTTAACAATAGTGAAGCCGGTCCTCAAGTAGAGAATAGCGATGGTAGCAAAGATATGCCGTCAGAGGAGTCGAAAGAAAATGTTGAGACGACTGAAGAAACCATTGTCAAATTAGAACCCGAGATAGAAATGGAGATGGAAGAAATAATCGTAAAAGTAGTTGAAGAAGAACAAACGACGGATGTAACTAAAAGTCCCGATGTTCAACAGCAACAAGATGATGATGTGGAGGATGAAGAGCAATCATCAGATAAAGAAAAAGCATCGGATAAAAACCCGGACGATGAGGACGAAGAAGACGATTGATTCACGTGATTGTCATCACTTTCCCTTACTAAATGTTAACAAAATACCTTTAATAATATTTAACGTTTTGTAAGTCAACTGAATGTTTCTAATGGTTTGCTAAATTGTTATGAACTTGTAAGGTGACGAGTAGTAAAAGACAAATAGCCTCAGTAGCCAAATAATCTATAAATATGCTCTGGTCTACTTTAGAATGCATGTTTATGTATCAGAATTTGCTTACGGTTCTGTTTTCTTGATTAATACTTTACGCAAACAAACCTTACAACTTATTTTCTAATTATCCGATTTTAAGTAATTGGGCAATGTAGTATGTACATATAGATCAGTAGAAATTCATTTCTTATCCATAAAGTATAATAATGTATATATTGTAAATGAGTGTATGACAACTATCCTAATATTACAGATGTTTTAAATGTGACTGTTTAGTTTGATTGCATTATTGTATCCATTTTGCCGAAACTATTCCGTAATACAATTTACATCCATTAATTCTCATTAAGTCCCCATATAATACCTATTTTGATGTATACTATATATTATGATTGCCATGTTTGTAAATAATGGTACGTAGACGGTGGTTAATGCAAATTGTACGTTATAGACATTATATAGCTCATTATTTTAGTTAAAAGTTGATCTACTTAGTTAACATTATTTACTTTGTGCTGCGAATTATACAAATAATGTTTAGTAAATTCAGAATTTGTCATCCTAACCTCTAAATGAAGAAATGGTGTCATATTTTTTGCGGTTTACTGAGTTATCGTTAGGACTTCCAAAGGAATAGGTCTTTAGGTGGGCAAATAACATCTTTAATGGTTTTGGCAATATATTTTTATTTTCAAAAAATTATACTTTGGCAACTTTAAAAATTATACAATTAATTAGGAATATTTTTCTCGTTTAAACTCTCTTTGTTCTTTTCTCTGTTTTGTTCCCAAGCATTAACATAATTTAAAGGATAGCACATGACCCCTGACAGCAACATGAGTCCTCCTGCTACATAGAACGACATGTTGTATGTGCCAGTCAAATCAAAAAGGAATCCTGTATCAAAATATCACAATTATTATTATTTGTATTAGAACAGTTTGGTGCAATTGCACAAATACAATAATCGTGGTTAACTAACCTGCTAATGGACTTCCGACAATAGCAGCAATGCCTTGAAACAGAAGCAAGAGTCCAAATGCGTTAGTTAATTTACTGAGACCAAGGAGTTCCACGAGAAGAATAGATCTCAGAGAGGCAAAACATGCTAAAAAATAATATCAACAAGATCTTTAACTGATTTTGGTCAATTTCCTTTAAAATAGCTAATTTTGGAAAAAGTTACCTATGGATAGCCCAAAAGCACATGCGTATGCGACTAGTAAAGGATAGGTTTTGAGAAACGGAGTAATGATGGTAACTATTCCACCAATGGTTAAAGCTCCATTGTTAATGACTAAAGCATTGACTGACGGTCTATCCGCGATCCAACCGCACATGATCCTTCCAACAGTGTTTGCCATTCCAATTATCGAAATTAGTAGAGTAGCTGATGATTTGTCAATATCTTCATTCGCCTCTTGAGCCATCCCTGAATTGTGTGTAGAAAGAATTAGTACATGCTCTCTCTTTATGTTTGTATATTGTATAAGAACGTTTAAGAAACCTGCCTTTAAGATACATAAAAGGAACAAAGAATCCTAACATGGTAATTCCCCCTGAGACTGCCAACAAAACGAAAGTTGGAGAAAGGAGAAGTGAAAAGTCCAGCATCTTTTTAATAATGTTCATTGAGCACATCGAGTCAGGGTCTTCTTCTGGTAAGCCTGTAGGGACCCTGGAAACTGCAGCAGTCCATTCCACACTTGTCATAACCGAGTCAACCTTGAAAAACACGTGTAGAGTATTAAAATAAGTGTTTTTCTTATATATAAGTGTATTTATAGTAATTTTCTTGTTCTTACAGTTCTTTTATACTCTGGAATACGAAGCATACTCCCGCTATAGAAAATATCATCACGATACATAGGTTTATTTAAAGTGGTTTTGCTAGCAACTCTTAAAATCCTGGATTTGGTCATGCCATCGACAGTGAGCATAGAATTTCCTATCATTGTAACTGTAGTGCTATTATTTTTATTGAGCATAGTGGTATTTTCATTTCCGTCGATAAAGGATGTATTTGTTGCATTATTTGTGAAAACATCTTTCTCGGTTTTCTCTTGAGTTTCTCCATCAGGTTTGTCATTTGCATTGATGTTGATACTGGGAACAGGAAGAGATGCAACAACTGTTTCCGCATTATCATCCTTGTCATCGGTTTTCTTATCATTAGGTTGAATACTCGTCTCTCGGCTTCCATCTACGGGAGAATCTTCAGAATTGTGCTCATCCTCCTCACCAATTTCCTTTAGATCCGGCAAACCGACAAAACTCTTGGCTCTTGTGGTGCTATTAACCCGTTGAATTGATAGTAACTGCTGTTGGCCTTGGGCATCAGCAGCAGGAAGCATAGAAGGGACCGACATCCGTTTCTGTTGTTTGTGCAAGGGGAGTCCCGAAGTCAGAGAATGTGTAGAGGCTTTTCTCGCTTGATTGTACAATTGCTCTGCACGACTCTTATCTCCTTTCGTACCATCAGGAAGTGTCTCGTTTGAAACGGCAAAACTATTTACAGAGTCCCATTTCTCCATGTCTCGGGCACGTTTGATTCTCATCAAAAGTGGTGTGCCTTCGGGAGTAGGAAATGGAGTCGGATTGCTTGTACGACGACCTTCTTCCTTGCTAACTACACAAAGGAAATCAAGCAACACCATTAGCAAGTCATTTTCAAGTGTGCATTACATGGAAAATGGAATTGTACAAGACTAATTGTGTGTCACAATCATGCAGATTTCAGTCACTAACATTTCGATGATAACACTAATTAAAAATGTTATGCAAATGTGTAGGTACCTCTGATAAATATTTACAAACATTTCGCAATGTAAATCACTGCTTATAAGCTCTTATCAGATCACTCGTTTAAAGGAGAAATATTTTTAAAAATGTCTAATTTGCACTCTGAAAACTGACCTTGTTTAGGTAACAATGGACGGTACAAGGATCCGAAGAGACCACAGCACAACACTATTGCAGCTTGGAATAAAAGTGACTTTTCCCATCCAAAGTTTTCAACGAGGAAATTGACAAGAGGTGCAAATATGAAGGTTCCAATCCCGGAACCACAAATCGCTATTCCAGTTGCTAAAGCGCGTTTTTTCTCAAAGTAGAATCCAACAGCGACAACTGCAGGTACGTATATCATGCCGAAGCCAATTCCTCCGACAACTCCGTATAATGCGAAAAGAACACCGATATTTGTCTCTTCACGATTGAAAAACCATGATGCTGTAAAAGCTAATGCTGCAACTATACTACCTACTATTGCTACCGGACGAAAACCGAAACGATTTGCGAGAGCTGAGACAAAAGGACCTGCACATTCATAAATAATCATCCTCCAATTATATTCATTATCTTTCAGAGAAAAACCAAAATGAGGACAGACATTTTTATCTTCTTACCAGCCATTAAGTAAAAACCGGTCAATAAACTTCCGACCCATGCTATAACGGAACTTTCTCTCTTAGAAGTTTCTATAATTGGATTCATCATAATTCCAAACGAGAATATTATACCATCTACGATTACATTTGACATGAATGCCGCAAATACTATAACCTGGAAAAGAAATCATGGATAAAAATCATTTTCCGCAGCACTAGAATTTAAACCGTGACTCATATTTACTGGTAACTTAATTACCCATCCCCATCCTCCATCAGGCGGTACTATTATTTCTTCTCTGTCAATTTCTTCGTCATTAGGACCTATTATCTGTAACATTTGAAAATTCGCATTTTAACCAAAAGTTATACATTTTCAAAGAATCAAAAGTACATCATCTTTGTAAGTAAATACAATTAAGCGTTTCTAAATAATTCATTTTGCTTACTTTAATCGGTGGCCGTGCTTCTTGGTCCCCGATAAAAAAGCTGGCTTTCCGAGAGCCTCTTTGGGTGATGTAAGTCATATCCTGACTTTTCATATTCTCACTTATTAAGGAATTGTCTGTATCTTGTCGATTCATTTTAGTTTAGTATATTTAACTGGATAAAACGTCACAAAATCACTCACTCGTTTTAGAAACACTTTTTGCTTGTTCTTTTTGCTATCTGCAAAAGTAGTGTATATAGAAAACACAAAGATTTACGCCCATTTCGGAGATGAGGGCAAGTTGAGAAAAAGGCAATGGTTTCGCTATTGAGTATTGGGGGCTTTAGTGTAAGCTTCGAAACGTGATATTCTCCTAGTTTCTGACTTTCTGAACATTCTCTTGTCACGTTCACAAATTGGCAATGCACACTTCACTTCAACTCTCACGTAGAAAACTCATCTGCTGGAAAAATGCCTTTTTATGCCAATGCATGTAACAATGTACAATCAAGTCTAGATCCAAAAAGTCATATTAACTTATTGACTATGCAGAAACTTGCGAATTACTGCCAACTCCTGTCAAATAGTTCCAACAGGTTGATGGCAATATGTTGATGTTGAGTATGTTGTATGTAAATCTGAAGATAACAAAATAACACTTAAAAACATTTCAAACTTCTATTAAAACTATTTATTGTCAAGAACCCATACACTGAAAGAATAAATTAATATGCACACAGACATGGATACGAATTGCATGCAGATGATAGTAGTTCTTATTATAGACCTATTTCACCACCAACTATGCTATCCCACACGCAAAGCTACAAATAATTTACTAATGTGAGATACTTGCTAATCCAGATGATGATTACATGGAAGAACAGCCGCACGGGAATCACGGCCCGCTTGAGTTACAGCCCGTAAATGACGTTAGTGCTAATTTATAGTATATCATGTAATTCTCGAATTCAATGAAATATTGATATTTGGTGATAATTTTGATGTCATGGTCAAGTCATAAGCGAAAAAAGGTGGCTTACGATTACGATTGAAATTATAGTATAGAAATATTTAAATGCTAAATGCTAAAAGTAGATGCTTGTTTCGACTTTTATACAGTCGGTAATTCATGTATTCCTCGGTCTGTAAAGTCTTTGTTTATCTGCCAATGTGCTACCATCCCCGTTTAAGGCATAAATAATTTTCTCGGATGCTTAATACCTAATTTGTTAATAATTGTTCTTTAACTCACTTGAGATTTGATCGATTTTGCTTCTCGAACACGTTAAGCCAACTACATACTATTTACTTCGTCGAAAATACTCCGAAATTAACTACCCAATTGAATTTATGAAATTGAAATAGGTTTCATAACAATAATAACTCGCTTTTAACCTATATTATCCTTGTAGAAAGTAATTCCCTAAAATTTGACGTTATTTATGAAAGGCTGGAGTAATTAACTTCATTAGTTTATCTATATGCACTCAAGACTAAACGACTCTGCTGAACTCATTAAATAAATGCATTATAGCACGCAATAATTACTTAGTACTCTCACTCCTTCAAAACAATAAATAATTAGTTCAATATGTGCCTGAAATAAAGTTACCTTCTTGACTGCCTGGACGGATCTGTTTTAATCCTGGATGGATCTCTTGGGACTGTCTTTTAGGTTTTGGGACTAGTTTTTTTCCTCTAGAAAGGTTTTGGAAATGCCAGGTAGAAAGATGGAAAAGTCAGAGGGATAAAGGTCGGTGGAATCTAACAGATTAACATTTATGGAAAATAACCTTTACAAAGAGTCTGAATTGTAAGGGGATTACAATTGGAGTAACTGGAGTAAGATTTGCGTATACTAAAAGGCAATCGACTAATATCACTAAACTCAGGATTCACACTACCTACAAATAATAAAATAACAAACTCTTTCATTCTGAATGTTGCTTTATACTTATCATAAGTTTGCCATACATATTAGTATATGCCTCTTTGATCAAATATTAAGGATAGGTACATATCAAATGGCCAGTATAGGATTATATGTGTTTATGTGTATTTTATTTGCTTTCCTCTGATGGGATTTGTGTTTTCATTTGGTTTTTGTTGTTGTCGTGTTACATGATAGAAGCATCCATTGCACGATTGATTACACACATGCCGTTACTTGTGTTTCCTCCACTTATTCTGAACAGAAGCTATTTTGATGATTATTGTTATCACACTTATCGCTTCGTTGCTTGCCTGCAGTTGACTTCACTTGAACATCTCGTTAGTGACATGATCCATACTATGTCACTTCAAATCCTCAAGTTTGTCAGCACAAGACTACATATGTAATCATTCTATATACTTCTATTTAGTAACCTAAGGAGAATAGGAACATGCACAAGATTCAATTAACCAGACCAATTATAGCGAGGATATTTATATCTCTATGTGATGGGGTTTCGTTTGTATGAATTCTAGTTTGTTTGCATGTGCGTCATTTAAGCACAAATTACATTTGCATATGTACAATTAATTTCGGTTAATTACATTAAAGACAACTACTCAACTGTTCTGTGCTGACCTGACTTGCTTTAACCATAACCCTCTTTAACCGACTTGTTAGCAACTAGCAATCCTAACTGAAGGCAAGAGTTAACCATTGAAAATTATGATCCTGTATGTAATGATTTAAATATGATGCAATTCAATGAAATGGACATTTAAAAATTCAGCGATACATAAGTAGCATCAAAATGTGGCAAGTGTGTCTTGTATAACACTATATTATCTCAAAAGCCTCAATAATCTTTAGTTATATGCATGTTTTTATGTATTATCATTTACGTATGTGTTAACCCATACCACTTACACAGCTAAAATAGACTGATACTGTAATAGAGAAGAGAAATACGCCCAAAAACTTATATTTTATTAACTACCATCCTAAGTATAGAAATTCATTACCTAATGTGCCAAATTCGTCAATTCGCGAGATGAGTCCAATTA